>JAOVVB010000027.1:6365201-6377455 GCA_028570985.1 Heterobranchus longifilis | reverse complement strand
GGAATCGAGCCTGGCTGGGAATCGAACCCGGACCCTGGAGGTGCAAGGCGACAGTGCTAACCACTACACCACCGTGCCGCCTTGCTTCACTTACTGTTTCTTTTAATTGTAAGAAAAAAACAAAACAAATCATAAGGCTGATAAAACTAGTTTATCAATGATATAACATATCAACATCTTGACAAGATTAAATATATCTCTTAACTTTAAAAATGCATGATGTGTTATGTGGTAACAATTTAAACATTGTAATTGTTGATAATCCCTGTGGTACAGGTGGAATAACACACTCTGGATCATGCTGTTATACCTAAATAACACACTTCACACTATCGCACCATCTCGGTAAGTGTTAATCCTTGCATAATAGCAAATTACAGGTTTTATGCTTGTTTAAATACTTTATTGTTTCCGTAGTAACATCTCTTTCATAGAGACTGGTGTTATAGAAGGAGTTTACAGTGTCAGGTCTGTACAGTAAGTAAGGTACCCACCAGAAAAAAAAAAAAAACTTCATGACAGATGAGACGATTTTTTTTTTCAATTAGAAATGCATTGTTTATTATGCATGTGTTGTGTCTAAAGATGTATACTTTAGAAATTTCATTTAATGTATTACTTTTTTTCTCTCGATTCCACTGCATCAATGATATCCGTACTGTATGATTTGAAACAACACTGTAAATGAGTCATGGTTAACCAACAAAATAATACCATGTTCAAAAAAATTTTCTTCCCAAACCTCTACCACTGTATGATATTTTACTGTCTTCCAATCTTAGCATGTGCATGTGGGATCAGACAGTTAGAGATCTTTTCATTTCCTAGACAGAAAAAGCACACCCACTCTATTCTGTGAACTGATAGTACCTTAGAGCCGAGACATCAATATTTAAAGAAAATGCATTCTCAGCTATAACACTCAGACTGAAGCAAGAAGCACACTTTAAATCTCTTCATTTTAAGATTTAATTACAATGTATCTCCTTTTTTATTGACTAGGTAATAGGCAACTTTACTCTCTTACAAAATATTAATAATGTGCACTTGGGGAAAATGTTGAAGGTACTGCACAAGGATTGTTCAGAATGGAAAGTTTCACAAGTGCAGCTCATGTAACAAGATATATAACTATGCTTTTATCTAATGGCTGACTTTAATCCTGGCATACCGTATTTATATTTGGTGTTTAAAAAGAATATGACTAATGCTGATATTCTACAAAAGCCAGACTGCTATGTGCACTATGTGACAAAAAGACAAGTTACTTGGCTCTCCTGTACAGAAACTTAAAAAAGTAGATTTTACTAGGGCAATCTCAAATATATAGTTTTTATAGGATGATGTGCAGGGCAAGTAACTAATAATGAGTTAACATATTTAAACTCTTTACTAACAGGAGCCAAAGATTATAGTCTCCTGGTGATACTTATCTTTCCCTGAGAAACTTACAGAAAAGACTGTTTAATGCATGAATGTAATCACAAATCATAAATTGATTCACGCAAATGTTCACAGACCAAGTGCATGCACATTTAACATATGACGACATGACACTTTCTCCCAACTACATTGCCGATATATCCTTGAACGATCCTCATACAGTATGAGGACCATTGGATGAGGACCATTGGGTATTATTCTTTTACCATTCTTTTACTTTTCTCAATGTACACAACAGTAGAGTATGAAGGTTAAAAATGACTATTTTTTTATCCCATGACTTCTCCTTTTATACTTCTCAATGTGGTGTGTGGGTGATGCCAGTGTGGGTGATGGACTGGCGCTGTCCCTTCAGCACCCACCCAGAAGGCTGGCAAGCAGTGAGATAGCGTTTGTGTGACTGTACCAATGGTACTATACTGAGACTGTTTCCCCACCCCCTAGCTCAAGCTAGCTGCTAGGCTTAGCATGTTCAACACTGAATTCCACAGAAAGAAAACCAGCATGTTTTTTGTTCAATATTTTCTTTAACTTCACCATACACTGAAAAGAGACCATGGTCTGTTATCTAAATAAACTGTCTTCCTCCCTGTTAAATATTAGGACAGTTCAATGACCCGTTTTATTGCTTTTATATATTAATAATGTGTCTATGATACAAACATACATTTGTCATAAAACAAGTTTGTAATGAGCTCAATTCTATTTAATTAGTTTAGCCCAAGAATACAATTTCTCACCTTAATTTAGCATTATGTATTTCTGCGCTTAATTTAATTGTTGTTTACTGCATAGACCTTTTTTTTCAATGTGGCTGCAAAGTTTCTTGTGGAGTGAAAGCTTCCTACTTACATGAAGGATGGGCTGCTCTTCTCTATTGAATCTTTAAAAAGGGACATGCCTGATTTCCAATGCATCTTTGTGGAAAACGGAAGGGCTTTTCAAAGTCAGGCATACAGAGCACGAGAGGTCCGTTGAAAGTTATTTTCAGGTAATGGAACATCTCTAAGTCTGGGTGCAGACTACCCATTTCTTAATGAGCTATGAAAGGGGGGAACTGAAAAGAAAAGTTAAGTGGTGGCCAAACCTGCTGCCACACAGCTAATTTGAATGTTGTTAACCCTCTTCCCTCTTGGATTATACACTGTAGTTTACGGTATTTGGTTTAAAATGAACAGGTAATTTTCTCTAAATTAGGGTGATCAGCATTAAATATTAAACAGTTCAGACAGTCAGTTTGTTTTTTTTATATATATATATATATACATGCATTTCTTTTTTTCTTGTATCTTGTTAGGTTGGACCAAATGAGCAAATGATGCATGCCCGGAAGCAGAGCTGCTAAATACAAAAAGTGGCCAATTGGAGTGTAGCAAGTGCCTGCTACATCAAGAAGAGGAATAGACTCTTACTTTGTGAATTTGGTTTATTTATACATTATATTTGTCTTTGATGTAGTTGTTTTTCTTAAAATATATATATTTATTATATATCTATGGTTTTGTCTGTGTTAGTGGGTCCATTCATTTTATGTAGAATAAATCTTGCTAAAATTCTCATTGCTTGAATTTGGTTTTATTGACCACTCTGTGGGCCCTGAATCTTAGGATGCCTTCTTTAAATTGGTTTTCCACTTTTTGGGGAGGGAAACAAAAAAAACACTTTTTGAAAGTCCACCTGTGTTTTTTCTTGCTTGCCTGCTTTCTCCATTACAGGAACAAAATGCTAATAATATCCATCCAACTCCAGAAAAGTGCACATTTGTCACTTGGTGGTGGGGCAGGTATACTTATGGACAGCTTTGTTTTATTTTGCCTGGGGTTTTAGCAGCCTGTGGCCAATCTGGAATCCCAGGTACTGTGCCTCTGTTTGCCCCAGGTGGCATTTGCGAGTTTAATGTAAGCCCAGCCCAGCAAAGTGCTTTGAGCTCCTATAGATAATTTACCTGTAGATGCTTGGCCCAGCTCTGTGAATAAATGATTATGTCATCAAAGTAAGCTTCAGCAAAGTGTCAGAGTGACTGCAGAACAATGACCATGTGTCTTTAAAATGTTGCAGGCACCCCATGAAGGCCAAATTGGACAACCAGGTAATGTCCATTGTCCACTGGCATTGTCTATTGTTGGTGCTAAAAGCAGTTTTCAATTTGACTTCATCAAGGAGGTTTTTTTTTTTTGCTAATATCTTTTTATCAAGTCCAACATAGAAATGAAGCATGCTTTTAAGTACTCAATCAAGTCATCTACCCTGGGTAGTAGGTAACTAGCAAATTTTAAAATCTAATTCCGGTGGTTTAAATTACTGTATTACAATGCCTGAGGCTGTCATCATGCTTGGGCACCACAAACGATGCAGCGAATCCAGGCACTGGTGGATTATTTGATGATCCCTGCATCTCCGTCACTTCTTCCTCTGCAGTGTGGTGATGGTTATTAGAAAATAGGTCTCTGAACTGGTTTGTAAAATTTAGGGTTCCTGGGTCATGTCCTTTGGGGTCCACCTCTGTATGGGGACTGGCTCAGGGTATATCATGGCATAGCCAATGATGATTAAAATATACTAATTCCATTGAACTGGAGTGAGATGAGTGGGATTTGAGCTGGCATATGGGGGACAGTAAACTAAATATGACTTCACCCTCTATGCCTGCCAATGAAACCAGTCTTAAAAAACTTTTCTAGCATGTTCTTTATGATAAGGTTATGGGGCCAGTAAAAGGGAAGTCCATTTTGTATTAGGAAGAATAAGGCTGGTTGAGGGTGACCAGTACCTTGGTCCTCACCCTCAATGAGACAAGCTTGGCTTCAGCAATGTTTTAGCTGCTCAAACTCCTTAGGCCAAAATTCCCTCCATATGCCAAGACACAGAATACAGAGGGTTAGATTGATGTTGTGACCCACCTTATCCTTATGTTACATTATCATCACCTTAGCTACGTATGGGAGCAGGGCTTAACCAAACAAAAAACTCCTAGACATCCCCCTGCAAAAATTTCCTAACTAATCAGTGTAGGCTACATCCCACTAGAGAGGTGTACTTGCCCTGAAGACCTCTCTCAAAATGGCTTCCTGGCGACTGAATGGGTGCTTATGGGTCTGCTGGAACACCAACCCTCTTGGGATGTTCAGGGTTGCCAGCACACATATTTAAGGGCCTTCATCTTTACCTCACTTGAGGTTGGAGCTTTTATCCCTACCACCATTTCAAACCTTCAAGTGTTAAGGCTCTCAATAATCAATCCAAGGAAATACTTTGGTGCCACATTGTTGGAGACAGAGATTACTTTGTACAATGCATAAGAAGAATTTGTTCTTAAACATCTGCAGAATGATGAAACACTTAACTAAAAATCTGAAATATTTTTAGATACGTGCTACAGTTTTGAGTAATGGACCATGTTGAATATTGAATATAAGTGGTGGCTAAAGTCGTAGGTTTATGGTTCAAAGGTTCTGCTTTTAACTCAAAGGGTTACATTTTGTGACTGGAACACATTCTGACCTATCAATTGATTTGATATATCAATTTACTGTCAAAGCCTTTTGATAATAACATCACGCAGAACGAAACCATGGTGCATCGTGGCAGTTATGATTTGCTTACATATTTCTAAGGACTCCTAACCATTCTATTATTTTAAGCTGTTTCAGCATATGCCATGTACATCAGGTTGTCATGGTATTAAGTAAACCTACCATGTAGGTCATTTTGTCAATCTACAATTTATTTATTTAAGTAATCTATTTCCCTGGGTCAGTTCACCACTATCATATCCACTGCTAACCAGATATTATTTGGACATTTCAATATTCTTATATTATGGATGCATTTAGTATTAAAATAGCAGAATTTAAATATTACATCTAAATCAGTTTATAATCATTGTAGTTAGTCTGTAATTGTCTATTTTTCCTTATTTCAAATATTGTAAAAACTTTTAAGATATTTAAATCAATGAGTCTGGATCCATACTGAGGTACGATGATATACTGATGGCAAACTTTTTCCACTTATTTATTTATTATTTAAATTGTAATATGTGTTACTTTTCAAGGCTGCTGGTGCCCAGGGCATGCATTCTGTCAGCATCCACTGATTAAGTGAAGGTCTCGTATAAATAAATACACTATACTGTGAGACACTTAATGTGCAAAGAGCTTCATGGTAACATTTCATGTTAGCTGAATAAAGAATGTGAGTCCCTCATTGCAGTGCTGTTCATCAGTTCATTTATAGATATCGATTTTATTCTCCAAGGTCTAACAACTGGAGAGCCTGCCAGGAACTACAAGATACAAAGCCAACTCAAGATACAACAAGAAGATCCAAGCGGTTGTTTTTACCTAAGACCCGAGACCTAGAGTTCAGGCCTGTCAGAAAACCATACAATATTTCATGTTGAGTGAACTCAATGAGTCAAACTCTAGTTGAAAACTAAGGTTAGTTTTCTATACTGCATTTTCTATACTGCATTTTATTATACAATCTTGGTACAGTTCAAACACAACTATGTTAAGTCGAAGTTCTTGAAAACTTTCAAACAATTATATAAATCTACAGAATGTCAGTAAATATATTGTCATCACAAGTCATAGAAAATGAGGTTGAAATGAGCCAACGAACATCTCTACTCGGATCTTGTGAGACAGCCTCTGTTGCCGCGTACTGTAACTAGCTAGTGGTGCACAGTGTGGCATTTGTACGCACAATAACTGATGCTGTTGTTTGCAGTTTGTTTGACAGATGTAGTTATACACATTGCAAAATTGAATAAGTTGCCCCAAAATAGTATGCTTATTCTGGGGTCTCCATGATTATATTTGGCTTTGAATCTTTGCCAACACTATTTCCCAAAATCTCTGTTTCATATACAAACTTTGAGGGTAGTGAATTTAAGTAAAATATCTATTAAACACTTCTTATTAGGCTTCCTAAGTGTTCACAAAATAAACTTTCTATAAGGGACCAAGACACTGAAGTATCTTAGTGGAATTTGGCCTTAATAGCGCTCTGAATGTCTGCCAATAATCAGTTGACAATAAACATTACAGAACAAAAAAGAGACAGAAATACAAATTACAACAAGAGTGGTAGGAACAAAAGCATGTTAATATATTGCTGAGAGTAGCTCTTCTTGATGTGCAGGGCAAAACAGGAAAGTCAGTTATTTTGAGGCCTTGTCTGCATTCTTTTTGATGTCTTCTTTCAGCTAGAGTTTGTGTTGCTGTACCAGATCATGATGGTCCATGTCAGGATTTTTCAATAATTTCAGAGAAGAACTCAGGTTTCTTTACTTTTTTAAGTGCCTCGGGGAAAAGAGGTGCTATTGTGGCTGCTTGACAACATGAACAATTTCTAAATCTCATGTAAGTGAGTATTCAAAGAGCAGTCAGAAGACTCTGTATTGATTATGGGATGGTTCTCAGTTCTGATGTGCTCTTTGAGATTTAGTGACTTCCAGAAATCTATGATTAGTTCGTTGGTTGTGGAGGTGTTCGCATCAAGTTGCAGCATGAACCACCTCCTGTCGGTATGGTGATTCATCGTTATCTGAATCCCGTCCAATAATGGTGGTGTCATCAGCATATTTAAAAATCTTTGCCTGAGCTGTTTTGACTGGTGAGTCCACTTGTGAATAATGAGAACAGAAGGAAGGAGAGAACACAACCCTGGGGAGTTCCTCTATCGAGTGACAGAACTGAAGAGGATGTGTTGTTTACCCTGACCACCTGTATTAAAAATTATATGCTGCTGCACTTAAGTCTGAATGAGAAGAAAATTAACCATTAATTAGACAGCATCAGACAGCATGCTTAAAGAGAGCAAGATTGGAGGTGAATGAAAAAGAATGGAGCAATGTTTCACAAAGATGATGTGTCCTATTATGGAACTAGATTAATCGATTCTGAATGTATTCTGCTCAACCTAGTGACACAAATACACCTTTTAAAATTCTTTGTATGCCTTGCCCATTGTCACCTCAGATTCTCATTCTTGACTGATAGGAGTGGTGTCCTACTGTAGTAACACCTGCTTCTTTCGGTTTTGTATATTCAGAGTGCTTTTCTGTTCACCATAGTTGTAAATAATAGTTATTTGAGTTACCATGACCCTCCTGTTAATTCAAACCAGTGTTGATATTCTCCTCTTACTTCCATTATCATGGGGTTTCTATCTACAGAACATTATTTGGTGTAATCTCAACCAAGGATAGCAACAGTTTCTGAAATACTTAAACCAGCCTTTTTGACAAAAATGTCCATTTTTTGGCTCATTTCCGACGGCGCTCCTTGTACCAGTATGCATGGACCCTCCATCTTTCACGACTTACTCTGAGTAAAAATGCCTCCTTGATGCCAGAGGTCAGAGTGGTACAAGCTGATAAAAAACCAGCAGTCACTCAAATAACATCTCATTGCAACCAAAATATGCAACACATTAAACCTTGAAGCAGATGAGATATAGCTGCAGATGCCCACACCCAGTGCCACTCCTGTCAGCTAAGAACAGGAAACTGAGGCTACAGTTTACATGGACTCACCAAAATTGAGAAGATTGGCAAAAAATTGGCCTGATCTGACGAGTCTTGATTTCTGCCGCAACATTCAGATGTTAAACAACATAAAAGCACTGATCCATCCTGTCTCGTTTTAATGATTCAGGCTGATAGTGGTATAATGGTGTGGGGGATATTTTCATGGCACATGTTGGGAATTTTTTAATATCAATTGAGCATTGTTGAACGCCATTCAGCATAATCTGCTGGTCTTTGGGTTGTGGGAGGAAACCCACCAAGCATGGGGAGAACATGCAAACTCCCTGCCGCTATCATTTCAGTATGGACCAAAATCTCTAAGGATTTTTTTAAGCACCTTATTGAATCTCTGCCATGTAAATTAGTTTATCAGTTCTGAAAGCAAAAGAAGGACCAGTACTAGCAAGGTGTAGCTAACAAAGTGGCCAGTAAATGTATTCGCACATGCAATTTTATATATCTATGCTAACAATAATTAAATCTAATTAAAAAAAGCAGAGTACATGTAAACCTAGTTTTAATCACAGGTTTAAGTTAAAATAGTTAAATAGCAAAACAATTAGTCTGTTTTTTTTTCTCCTTGAGTCACTGATTGAAATTGTATTAAATATGTTGCCCAGGTTTTCCCCCTCCACAAGGACAGCCAAGTAAATACTCCAGACATACAGCAGGTCCTACAGTTGCTTTGTGGATTTTTACATATTTTCCTGAGAGACGTGAAAAAATTCACATCCGCCCACATCCAGACTACTTTTATCATCAATAATCTGCTGGATCTGAATATTATGTGGCAGTGTGGGAAGAGGCACCGGTGTTTCACAGCTCTATAAATTATAAATGGTATGTTATTATCACAGATAAACTGCGCTCTCAGGATTTTATTTTTTGGTGAATCTATGGAGAAAACAAGGTATGCTGTTAGTGTTGCAGTACTTCCCTGTCAAAACTCAAACTTTATCGTAAAATTCATGCAGTGACTGCGGAAAAGAAGTGAAAGTAGGAAAGCTCTAAATTGTGAAAATATGAAAATATTATTTTTGGGTTATTTGTAGACTAGAAGGTAGAGTTGCAGCAATACTTAGACAACTCAAATGCTGCTGTGCTTTGTAGATCTAGTATGATCTAACTGAATCTTCAGGTTTGTAGTTCTCTGTATGTTATTACACTTATAGAGACATTATTAATTGTATTTGGTTAATGCACTATTGGCCATATTCATCAACATTAATTCAAAAGATATAAGAAATGATATATTTATCAGGCAAGAATGGGACCAAATTCCAACACCAAAACTCCAGAAACTCACAATCTCAATGCCCAAATGTCTTTCAACTGTTTTGAAAAGAATAGGTATTTCACCATGGTAAACATGCCCCCGTCCAAACTTTTTTGAGACCTGTAGCAGGCATAAAATTTGAAATGAGCTTATTTTGTGTGTAAAATTTTGTTCAAATTAAAAAAAAAACGACCCAACTTTTCAATAATAAAAAAACTTAAAAGGCTGCTGTCAAATATAATGAGATGTAACTATTACCAGATAATCACCAACAATGCAACCTTAGCTACCTATCTACAATATTTTACAATAAAATAAAGCATTATTTGTTACATTTGACTATAGCTAGCAGTACATATTGACAGAATGGGGCACATTTTTACCACTTAGTTGATGAGGCAGCGTAATCTCTGGATGGAGTATCAAGGCCTAAGCATGCACACACTTACACATTACAGGCTATTTGGAAACACTAATTAGCCTGATTTGCATGTCTGCATTGCGGGAGAAACCAAAGTATGTGGAAGAAACCCAGCAAACACATGGGGAACATTCAAACTCCACAGACACACACCTGTTTACATTTACGGCATTAGGCCAGATCGACTTACTTTACTTACATTATACATTTGTTAAGGGTTAAGGCCTTACTCAAGGGCTCAACAGCAGCAACTTGGTGGTGCTGGGGTTTGAACCTTGGACCGTCCAACCAGTAGTCCAATACCTTAGCCACGGAGCTAACCCCGCCCACCCGAAGGTGGGTCTCAAACCCTGGAGGTGCTAACTATTACATCTCCATGGCACCCTTATAAATACTAAAACACACAAAAAAAATATTTAGGGCAATGTGCAATACATTTTTAGAATTTTCTCAAATTAAAGTCATTGATCTAATGTTAAATCATCAGCTAACTCAAATTCCTAGATTTGGGCAAATTAAATAGTTTTATTCACAGAGATTTTTTTTTATTATTTACAAAGGCACCATTCATCCACATCTAGTTGCACCCATGTTTGGCTAGTGCTGTTATAATCAACATGACCCAGTGCCCCACTCCCAAGTACAGCTAGTCTGCTGTGCCAGGAATCCCCATGTGATAAGGAAAACACTTTTCTGTTGTCCCACTCGGCAGTCTGTGCATGCACTGCAACTGATCAACCAGTTCAGGGAAGACCAAAAACAAATTAAAACTTACACTTTTTGTCAGACAGAATAACTATAAACATACATCATTAAAAAAACTGTCTGGTCAGTCTCAGCATATGGATGGACTCCTAAGCAGCACAACAGAAAAGGATTTGAGTTATCATGTGGAGATCATGAGCTCAAACCCAGGCTGAACAGTGCTTGTTTTTTGACTAACAATGAAAAGTGACGTAATGTGAACAAAATTATTCAAGTTGGTCGAGCTCAAGTTGAGAAAACTCAAAAATCCATTGTATCACAAAGCTGTAGTATTTTAAGGGTTTTTTTTTCCTTCCTTTTGGGTGTCGAATCAGCCAAGAGCAAATTTTTATATAATGCAAAAATGTGCTCTCCTTCACTCTGTCACGCTGATGGTAAGGTTACCCGCTCACCTGATTTATTCTCAAAGGCAGAGTGTATTTATTCAGTGCATTCATTCAGGGTGTATGAGTGAAAGAGAGAGAGAGACAGCGAGAGAGAGAGGGTAAGTTTCTTTTGTGCTGCTTCATGTCCTAGCTGCACGAACAACTACATGCTTTTCTCTGGAGAGCCAATCCCAACATAATCCAGGTCACAGAATCATTCTTTATCGAGTTGTGCTGAGTTTTTCTTAAATTAGTGAGATGCCACCAGAAATGCGTATCAGTTTGCTGCTGTCAGTATACCGTGAAGACACAGGAGGATTGCAAATGATATGATCGAGCAAATTCGGTTCTCTTATTGTAACAGAAACAAAAATAGAGTTTGGCTTTGCATTGTATTTAAAGGAAACAACATTGTTGAATAAGCTTTTTATTGTTAAAAGTAAATTTACTTTTGAAAGGACTAGCTGCTACATTAGTAGTAAGTCGCATTATTAGTGAATCTAGTAAATGTAAATGATAAGCTGTTTTCGAATGTTGATTATGTACTGTATCTAACTGTTGATCGCTTACTGACTCAACACTAGTTCCTTTAGTCACGGAACTCATAATCTGTTAATAATAAATGATGTCTTTGGAACTGTTTTATAAAAGCAGTATTATACAAGAGGCAGTGCTGTTGTACTAGTTGAGTTGTTGAGTATTAGTATGGCGGTGATATTTTCGGCACTCGGCCTGTGCCTACAATTGCACTGCAGCGGTGCCGATATTCAAAATGACAGCGCTCCTTCTCGTGTGGTATTGCTTTACTGGATGTACTATAACTTCCAATATGGCACTGTTTTGTTACATTAGGTTAGGTTAGGTAAGCTCAGCATTTGGTCAATGTCAATAGGGTTCCAGACTTCAAGCATTCGTTGACTGCAAAGGATTTTTATTCAAGTATTAATGACTTTTCTTGTTTTTGTAATTATGTTAGTTTGGCACAATATTTATGAACCCTAATGGGTGAGTGTATGTGTGTGTATGAGAATGGCTGTAATTCCTAATTGCTTAATGTCATACTTTTGTCAGCCTCCATGAATCAAACCTGAGATAAAGTCTTGACTTCGCTCACATCTTGAGTGTTTCATTTTAAATTTAATGTGGTGGTATATAAAGACCAAATGTCAAAAAACTTAAAATTGTTCCAAAATTTATGGACCTGACTGTATGACAAAGTTAATATATCTTGCTGATGTGGCAAAACGTGGATGTGAAAAACAGGAATTGCATGAACAACTAAATCCAACAATGTAATTTAATATAAAGCTGCATAGATAATTATCATGATATATGTTGGGTGTTGCCTGTTATACATGCGGAAGGTGACGAAGCACCATGTGTCTAACATCCAGCAGCTCTGTGATTTCATTATGGAGGAGTGGAAGAGGATCCAGGCAGCAACATGCG
>JAOVVB010000027.1:6342154-6355756 GCA_028570985.1 Heterobranchus longifilis | reverse complement strand
ATATACCTTATTATACATTATAATAAGGCATTGTTGTAGTATTTTGCAATGTGACACTTTTGCCGTACTAAATGTAAATGTAGTGAATAACAAGAATGTTGGGCATTTAACTATTAGTGTTTTTTTGTGTGTTTTTTGTTTGTCCACAAAAATAACATATTAAATCAGCAATGGAATGTCTGTGTTTTAATGTATAATAATTCTGTGCTTTTAATACTATAAGCCACAATGCCATATAATAGTTTATACAATTATACAATATGTATAATTTATACAACTTTTTGTCTCTCTTTTTTTTTCTTTTTATGTTTTTTTTTTTACCAAAAAAAACAACAATTATTATCATCTAGTTCATCACGTTCTCTTTAATTATCCCTAATAAGGCATCAGCTGAGCTTTGCTGATCTATTAATATTTATTACATATTATATGGGAGAGTAGCAGAGGGTATTATTTCTTGTGCTGGAACAACATTCACATGCACTGTTGTTTCAGTACAAGATGCCATGTAAATGAGAACATGAATCCAGAGAAAGGGAGGATCCACCATTAGAGGAAGAAAAGGCTGTAATAGAGGCTCACGGGACCCTTTTCTGACACACAGTCATAGCTAAGTGGACGAATGTGCTGTAAGTCCCAGCATCCTGACCGCATTTTATTCTTCACATGAACCGTAGCAGTGTGTCAGAGCCACTCAAGTGCAGAGAAACTTGTCATAGCAGAGCTGTGGCTGAAGATAAAAGACACGAGTCAGTGTGTTACACAGAGTTTGTCATTCATCCGGACCACAATGGACACAAACTCCTCCAGCAAGCCAGAGCTTACCCAGCAGCAATACCTCATACGCTAGTGCCCTTAAAAAAATAATGTGTAGAATAATAACCGGCTACAGTATATGGAATGTCCGGTGAACAAAATAAAAATAGCCTTAAAACAAGTTTTACCTCAATAAAAGTGCATGGAATGCAAATCATACAAGAAACATAGCTTTGGTCTTTCATCCTCCCATATGTCTACGCTAGCTACAGCTACTACTATTAGTTGCATTAAATAGTTTGCTAGCTAGTTAACTGTTGCAGTAGCAAACATGCTTGCATTTGTAAAATTACTCATGAGCAGGTTTTCAAGTAGGATTTAAGTCTCAACATTATGATACATTAAAATTGTTTATCCTATCTAACATTAGCATAGCATGCAGGTTGTGTAGTACTCCTCAGGATAACTGACATCATGTGCTACTTAGCATGTCTGACATGTTTTATATCCAATACAATACACCCAAAATATTATCAAAATTACTAATTTCCAACACTATAATCAGACTTTTTTATATAAACTATCAAAACATTTTAAAAAGACTTGCAAATGAAGTAAAATATTAAATAAATAGACATTAAACCTCACGTACCCTTTATTAAGTGACCTTGATTTCTCCTGGGTGGCACGGTGGTGTAGTGGTCAGCAGGTTAGGCTAATTGGTGTTCCCAAATTGCCCGTAGTGTGTGATTGAGTGTATGTATTGTGTGTGCCCTGCGATGGATTGGCACCCTGTCCAGGGTGTATTTACTCTGCCTCGTGCCCTAAGCCTCCTGGGATAGGCTCCAGGTCCCCGCGACCCTGAATACAGGATAAAGCGGTAAAGGAGATGAGTGACTGAGTGATTCCTCCTGGCACCGGATGGCTTAAAAATTGAACTGGCTCCCTTTTCTTCTTTTCATTGTCCTTGCAAACATTTTTGGGACCCATGGTGCTATGTCTTCACCAAATCATGTACAAAATAAAAAAATTAAAAAAAACACAAAAAAAAATCTGTGAACTCGCTTTGTTTGACTTTCCACAGACGCGAACATGTTTTGAGCAGCTCCCGCATATGCTTCGCATGCCAATGCAAAATTCAGTTCTTATGGCAAAAAATCTCGAGATGGGACCTCGTATGATGAGGTACCACTATAATAATTAGCCTAACAGTGCTATCCGTTAAGCTAAAATTGTACGCCCGCAATCTAAGCTCATGGGTAACACCACTAATTAAGAAATTAATTTGGATAAAAAAAGGTATTTTTAACCATTTTACCATAAACCCATCTGTAAAATCACCAGCAGCCATTCAGGAAACATTTAATTTTAGTTAAAAAGTATTAAGTTCTACAGTCAGAGGCAGAAGGTCTATTTACTCTGTTAGTACGTACATACAGTTTTCACCTACAGAATATGCACTTTATTTAAGTAAGTTTATTAGTGGATACTTTTTACTTTTACTCCACTACATCCTACAACAAATAGCTGTACTTTCTACCTCACTACATTTGTGCATTGAATTACATAGCCAATGCATAGTAGCATAGTTGTGCATACTGTAGCATTTAAAGCAGTAATATTGGCATCTGCTGATTATTATACATGATTGTGTGGTTTGCCTTCCCTCTGTAACAGCCAGTCATGTAACAGGTGTTTGAAATAGGAAGCAGAGCTGATTTAACACAGTGATAAAAATCGCACATTCACGATTAGGAAGATATGAATGAAAAAAAGAGAGAGAGACTCTTTTATAGAATCTTAAAGGCTAATACAACCTTAGCACTTTTGATACTTTATTCAAATTTGAAGGTAAGTCTACTTTTGCTTCAGCAGATATGTACTGTAAATTGAAGACTTTTTTACCTGTGATATTTCTTCTTTAATTCAAGTACAGGATTTGTGTACTTTGGGTTAAAGTTCAATTGACAAAGTGGGGCCAAATGAACACAATATTCTTATATAATATTTTATATAATAATAAACAGAAAAGTCAATTTAAAACAGTATATAAGTAATGTAATATAATATTCTTCCTCCACAACAGTATGCTTTCAAACAGAACAGAAATGACACTTTCTGAAGTGATTAACCTTGCTTTAAAGAAGAAAAGACAAGACATGCTTTCAAAGTGATAAAATACTGTAGGTGGAAAAATACATCAGAGCGATCACATTCATGGCATTCTCCTGTAATGTTAAAAATCTGAAGGACGATCACTGTTAAAGCAAGACCAAAAGCCATCAAGAAATCAATTACATGAGAGATGTGAATATTTTGAAATGGTTTGAATTTGTGATATACAGTACTGTTTATACTGTATGTTAAAATAATATATAAATGGTAGGAGCATAGCCACCTTCATTCATCTGGATCCCTAATTATATTTCCCTACATTTACTCACCATATAAAATAATTTTAAACAAAGCTATGAAAGAGAAAGTAAGAGAAACTAACAAAGCCAGGATACGCTAAAGGAAGGAATGCCTCCACCCAGTTACCCATTGTTCTATATTAAATAAATATTACACAACGGTTTAAGTGAGATGGCACCATGGGTAAAAGTAGGCCAGGACAGGGTGGTACTGTCTACCACTAAAAAGATTCAGTGGCAGTATGCGGTACAGGAAAGAGAGAAGAGCAACTGCCCACAAAAACACACATTAAAACCAGTCACAGAATCACTTTCAACAAGGAATGACATCTGATAATGTTATGTCATCTTCTAAGTTGTTCTGGATTGCCTCAGAACTGTCTGTGTTGTGTTTTGAGCTTTCATCACTGCTAGTTAACGCGAGCTACAAATCTAACTAGCATCTAACCCAAGACTGAATCCCAAATCCCTATCTAACCCTTAAGAATGGCATTAATTGTTGTATGAAACAAGGGATTCTACACCCTACATAGTGCACTAGCTTTATATGTAAGGCTATTTGGGATTCAACCCCAGAACAGTTAATAAGTTAAGGCTATTCTAAAGCAGAATAAGTGGAGACATTGGAGAAAACTTTCAATAAGTTTGAAAGATTTATAAGACAGCCCAGTACCAGTAAGAATCTAAAAGAAGTTTGACAGCAAAAGACATTATGAACATGGGGAGTGATGTAACTTCATAATGGCCACCACTGCATTGAAAATAATTTTGTCCATTTTTACAGACAATACCGTAACACAAAAGGAAGTTCTTTTGAGAAACTGAACAGCTCGACAAACTAGTATAATGAGATTTTTTGAGAAAAAAATTTCCTTAAAGCTTCAGGGCAAGAAGCAAAATTTAGACAGCAGCAATTCTTGGAAGTTTAAGAGTTCTTGACACATAATGACCAACACCTCATATTGATACTCCCCCAATGCAGTACTGTACCATATTTCCCTAAGCCACACTTTCTGACTACATGCCATCTGAGTGCACTTAGACATTTGGACCACATTATGCATGTAAGAAACCCAAGTCATTTTCAACTCCGCACCATATGAGAAGGTGTGAATTTTGTTTTCTAATATTTCATTTGCTGTTGGAAACTAGATTTATTTATAGCCTGTAAGTGGTGGGGACGAGGCTGAACTACCATCATTAAAGCGTCTCTCATGTTTTCTCTGTTTTACTTTAGTCCATCTCTCTCTCTCTCTCTCTCACTCGCTCACTCTCTCTCTCTCTCTGTCTCTCCCCTTTCTGTCTTTCTTTCCTGTTTGACATTTCGACTTGGTCTCTGCATCAAGAAATCCCGCTGAGTATAGTGGTATTTCTTCCGTTTGAAATGTAAAGTGAAAACCAACCCGGTGGGCTTGGGGTCTTTCTGAAGCGCTGGTGTCTTTTAAAACAGTGTCTTGTATTCTCTCTCTCTCTCTCTCTCTCTCTCTCTCTCTCTCTATCTTTTTTTTTTTTTCAAAATGCATTTTGATTTAAAAGTCTGGGTTCACAACCAAAATGTTGATTTGTCTCAGATTATATGATCAGTATTCCTAACTCAGCTGACAGCAAGTAGTATTACCACTTCAAATCATTTCTCTTTTTCCTACTTCTGCTTTATTTGCATTGCTGTCTACAGTTCACATAAAACTAATATTTACATTATAATCATTGTTCTGCACTTACATTTTCCAATATTAATCAAGACAGTTTTGTGTTGCATGCCAGATAAGCACTGGCGATGCATATTCATCACTATCCTACCACTATCATCTCGTCAAACCTGAAACCATTCATGGGAATTTGACCAAACCCTTACAGAACCTAATAGAAACAAAATAGGATGCAAATGTGCACTAGCTATTTCATTGATCTTTCTGACAGAAGAAAAAAAAGTTTCACCTTTACTGGCCAGGCAACACGTCTTCCAGATTTTTGTTACCATACAATTCTGTGTTAACTTGACGCATTCCTTCTTTATTAAAATTCATAAAACACTACATTTCAATACAATTCTTAGCTATATTAGTATTAAGTTAGCAATATTTTTATGCTTCTGTGTTTTATTCGGAAGGGCACCACTGGCATCTGGTCTCATTTATTCTGGTCTTCTCAATGTAGAAAAAATGAGACATATACAGTAGAATGGTACTGTAATAAAAACAAATATTAAGTCTGGAAATGTTTCAGTTTTTTTTTTTTTTTTTAGGTTTGCATCACATGGTTTACATCCACACAAGCTTTCTTTCATTCCCCACAATTATAGAATAATAGACAGTTCAGAGGACTTATGTAGCATTATATCACCTACAAACTGGATTCCCAGAGAGCCCATTAAAAAGGGAGAGAAGTAACTAAAAAGTGCGCTGCTGCAGGCTGAGTAAATTGGCTATCATGATGACAACTCCATCTAATATAAAGCAAGACTTTATATTCACATGTCACAATATCATAATTTAAATCGGTTCCTACTGCCTACTATCATATAAAAGGGTTTAATAGACCTTGCTCTTAAAAAGTGTTAGACAAATGTACTGTAGAGCAAACAAACAGCGTAAATTATACCTGTGCATGTCCCATAAGACACTCTTGTCACACTTCTTGATTCAGCATGATGAAAATTGTCATTGCAACAGTGCTATTTACAATTGAGGAGGATAAAACATGTTCTGCACCTATGTGTAATAAGCCGAAGATTACAGCAACAATCAGAACTCTGTGCTAAATTGGTGTTACTTTTTAATTTGCAATAATAAAAATATGATATATAAATATATAAATATATTTAAAAAATAATAATAATAAAAAAAAAGATGCACAATCCCAATATTGTATAAAATTATAAAAATATGATGTTTAAGAGGTATAAAATAAAATCTATGTTCCCTATAGAATAATAAAAGTCCCAGTTCATATTATTATAACTACACTGTATGTACTGTATTCATGTATATTCTAAAATATTATTATACTAAAGCATTATTTAATGTCCATATGTTACTGCATTTAACCTTGCTTTGCACTTTTATATTACTTAATGCCTAATGCTGCAAGTTGTGTTAGAGGCATGAATCAGTATCACTATTTCCACTAAATAACTTTGATTATTACTTATGCAGCTAACCTGCCAGCTTAATGCTGCATTCATGACCAAGTATAACTGTACTATAGTCAAGCAGGAATCTTCCACTTTTAATCGGAAGAACATTCAAACTCAATGCACACAGACCTGAGGTGGGTAACAAATGCTCAACCCTAAAGTGTGAGACTACAGTGATAACCAAAACCATGCTTCCTATTGTGGAATTTCTCACTTGTTGTACCTATAAACAGCCTTTCTTCATTCTTTTTTAAAATTGCGCTACTAAAACCCCTCACAGCTTGTCATTTTTCACTTTGTGAGTGAGCTGTGTGAGTCAACTCTACTTTACCCTCAAAGCCATTGGATGTACTTGTTACTTTCCTACTTGATTCATGTATTAATTGTATAATGATTTTGATTTTATTATTTTTTTTATTCATCATGTTTGTCGATTGGTTTGTTTGATGACTTTTGTTATTATAAAATACTAAATTGATTGGTTTCATTTGTTTTCAAAACTGTAAATTCAAAACTGTAATGTTTTTTTTGTTTGTTTTGTTTTTTTACTAACAATGTACTGTAAGAAGTACAGTACGTCCCCTACATACGAATAAGATCCATTCTGAAAAATCATTTGTAAGTCCAATTTGTTCACAACGATTGTTTTGGTACTAGAATACTAACGCACAGTATAAACCTAACAAGTTCCATGATCTTGTTCTTTTGAATCGTGCCGATGGCTGAACGATTGTCTGCCATCTTTTCACCTCGCTCCATTCTCTCCAATCCAATTATAGTCTCCATTATCTCCAGCACCAGGTTCATCACCTCTGCTTTAAAGCTTGCTTCCGGATATCCCGGGATGGACGCTGCACGCAGTTGACAATGTACGCCGGACATTTGATCTAACTTCCGTGACTGAACATGCATGAACACATGTTTGTATCTTGAAAAATTCATAACTTGAATGTTCATATGTAGGGGAGTTACTGTATTGAAAATTACATGTAAGTAATTGTGGAGAAAAAAGCAATGTAGATCTAGTAGTTTTGTCAGAGCTACTGTTATAGAAAATTAATTAACACCTTCTCACCAATCAGACAGGAGAATTGAACATCACTGTGGTATTGGCTCTGTTAACAGACTTTTTAATTTTTATACTTCCAAATTATTACATCTTAAATATTACATATTTAAATGTGTCTTTCGTGAGTACATTCACACACAGACCATGTGTTTACTCTGTATTTATTAAAGAAAGCAAAATGGTAGAACATCAGCTTCAAAATATTTATTGACTCAAAAGCACAAGTGTGACCTCTGATCAAATCTCTGTAGCTTCTCATTTGATTTCTTGTGCTGTGCTCTCATTGAATCCCACACACAGGGTTAATGCTCAGTGTCTGAACACACCCTCCAGTTTTTTTTTTCCTGCTCGGTTGTAATTAAAACTGCAGGTGGGAGATCCAGTGTTTCCTCCTCCCAGTGTGAAGTGGAAGCCATCTGGTTCAAAGGAAGGTTATTGTATTCAAACACAACAAGAGGTTAAAGCATCAAAAAGCATCAGAACCGTTGATCTGACCTAAAAGAGACCTGGAAAAAGACCTGAAAAAAAAAGAAAAAAACAAAGCTGACATGCGATAGTCCTTCTGTGACACAAAGCATGAAATCAGAGATAAGTTTAAGTTCACAAGTGGAGTGATATTTCTGGGATGTTTCTCACCTTTTCACCTTCAACAAGCTGTCGAATCCCGAGAGGAATCACAATTCATTGTCAGGTTAATATTTTATAGGCTTTAGATAAGTTCCTGAGTGCACTACCAGGAACTACTTTCACTCCAAATATCAAACATTTACTCTCAACGTTCCCACTAATTTTTACCATATTTATTTAATGCCTCCTTTTTTTTAATCTGTCCTGCTTCAAGAAGACACACCATCATTGAGAAATTTTATTTAAATAAAATCTAACTTTTCATGTAAGGAAGAAGCATGGATTGTTAATACTCACAAGTGCAAACAAATTCTCAAAATCATTTTAATCTTCAATACTATAAATCTTACTCATGAAACTATGCAGATAAATAAAAAAGCTACAATGCACCAAGCAAAGTCTTACAGTACAACTAGTACAACATACCCTGACCTTACATTTAAACTTAACTATAGTAAAAATGAAGAATGTACCAATATGGGAGTGTATATAATGTTAGCACCGGTATGAAGGATATTCCACCAAATCAAATTCTAATTAATAATAAGGAGATAGGTATGATTTTATTTGTGGTTGTTTAAGGGGTGAAGTGAATCTTTCTGTAAGGAGATCTAAGTTTCTATTGTCAGTGCTTTTTGTAACATAAGAGATGCTTTCCATCATGGGAGAGTCTTCAGTTGAGATTCAAAAGCAGAGGTGGCAGAAGTATGCAAGCTCAATACTCGAGTAAAAGTACTTGCCTAAAAATGTACGCCACTACAAGCAGAAGTACCACTTGAAATTTTTACTCAAGTTGAAGTACAAAGTGTATCCTCTAAAATGTACTTAAAGTACAAAAGTACAAGTACTCAACAAAGAAACAGATTCTTCTGCATGACTTCCACATGAGCTATTTATTAATATTACTTTAGAGTATGTTAAATACGATTGAAGATGGTGCTGTTGAAAACTTGAATGTGCAAGTCTAATGGATTGGTATCAACAAGATTCGACTTTAATTAAACAAATGACAGGTAATATCATTATCCTCTTTTGTTACGTCTGTAGCTTAGCAAGCTAGTTTCTACCATTGCCTCCCTGTAAAATGTGAGTAGTCTATGCAATTAAACATGCATTAGCAAACTGCAGCTCATGTAGCTAATATTACCAGCATATCATTCTTTATCTCAGAAATATTGCCAAGAAAAGAAATATTTAAATATATCAACCTCTAGGTTGAACTATTGTAATGCCTTACTGTCTGGTTGTTCCAACTAGGTGGATAAACAAGCCCCAGTTAGTTCAGAATGCAGCAGCGAGAGTCCAAGAGAGTCCTCACTAGAACCAGAAGATACGAGCACATCACCCCTATTTCATACACACTGCATTGGCTCCCTGTGAAATTTTCCAATGATTTTAAAATATTACTTTTGACGTATAAAGCATTAGATGGTCAAGTGCCGCAGGATCTGAGTGAACTGCTTGTGTCTTACGATCCACCACGCCTACTTCGATCAAGTGATGCAGGCTGCTTGTTAGTACCGCATATTATGAAAACTACAGCAGGGGGCAGAGCTTTTTCTTACAAAGCCCCAAAGTTATGGACACAGTTTCAGTGTTTAAGTTTAGGCTGAAAACCCATTTATTTAGCCAAGCATTTTTGTGAAAAGATTTGCCGTAGGTAAAGGAGCAGATCTGGTGGGACTCATTGATGCAGAGTATTAAAGGTGAACTTTTATATTTGGATGCTGTCTTCCCCCCTCTCATTGATCACTCAGGTTTGTTGACGGTGGAGTGACTGGTTGCTTTATCTCCCAGGGAGCCCTCATGTCTGTGTTTCCTTCTGGCTCTGTTTTTCCCTTTTGCCACCTCAGGGAGTTTTTCCTTGCCACTGTCGCTCTCGGCTTGTTCATCTGGGACAATCTGACAATCTGATCATTTTGATTCATACACGTTTTCTCACATTTCAATATTTTTCTTCTGATTCTGTAAAATAATTGTGGTTAAAAGAGCTATACAAATTAAATTGAATTGCCCGCATACAGAATACAGTATGGTTAAAGGACATGGTAAATATTTATAATTACATGCCTGTTACAAATAAAGATTGTATTTTTTGTAGGAAAAACAAACCAAGTGCATATAATCCATAACTTTTTTGCTCACATAAGCTAGTTAGCTAGCTCGCTTCTAATTTTACCTTGACAAGTGCACCCACTGAAGAGGGTTGAAAACAGAGCCAGAAGAATCTGCAACTCGGAGACCAAGTGGGTGGGATCAATTGCCCAGGTAACCAATAATCACTTTGATGCCCGAACCAATCCTACAGTTGGCAGTAATGGAACCAACATACTTGATTCCAACTGCCATTAAACAACAAAGAAGAAGAATCAATCTGTGCTTTCATGATGACGTGCCAGACATTTTTGCAAACTTGGACTGGTGGAATTTTTTTTTTGTTAACATCCTTCTCATATAGGGTGCAGCTCAGTCTTGATATGGTGTTTGACAGCATAAACGCTTATGTTCAAGTCAGAAAATCAATGCACTTTTGTGTAATTGTCAGCTGAAAAGTAACAAGTGTCTATTTAAAATTAAACAAAACTGTTCATACCACCAATACATGCACCTCTAAGAAAAAGCAGAATGGTCTCTTATTTTCTTTCCAGAGCTGTATATCTCACTCCATAAAACTCCATTTAATAAATGTTTCTATTTGTGTGGCAACATTTTCTGCATGAGTCTAAATCAGCCTGATTAATGATTTCCGTAAGTAGAATGTACTAATTTTTCAGGTCTATCATTAGAGGATCATACAGTATAAGCTGGCATGGAGAACATGTTGTTGCATGGTCTGTTAGACAATTCAGTCAAGATTCCATTGGGATCATCTTGTACACTGTGACAAGTAATAATTTTAGAAGACCGTTGTAATCTCAAAGCATAAAACTGGATTTATATGCACCCTGTAAATACTGACATAAGCTTTTCATATGTACTCAAACTATATTCTATAAATATGTCAAGACACTATGAGTGTGCTATAAAGCAAAATGAAATGTTACACACTGAGTAACCTTTATTTAGTTTATTAAGGACCTTTTAAACTCGAACATAAACTCCATACTCTAAAGGGCATCGTTTTCCCAGTGAAGACATCATCTAAATCCAGATCTCGATGGGATAAGAGTCAAGCACTACACCTAAATGTAAGCTTCCATGAAATCCTGTTGTTCTCGCACCAGAGACAGCAATCCCTTCTGAAAACGTGTAAAACTGTACAAATCCGATGGGATTAAACTTTTTTTGAAGTACAGCTGCAGAGGCGGTTTCAAAGGGATGCGGTGTTCATGAAGCAGCAACAAAAGCGACGCTTCAGCTGCCAGGTTTATTCAACGTGAATTCAGCATCTGTTAACGACACAGACTAATGAAGGTTTCAGCATCTGAAAAGAACATTCAGGTTTTATTTCATATAAATGAGTACATGCCAAATATATCATAATGTTAGGTAAGTTCACATGTCAGCTGAATTTCAGGCCATGACAGGTATTCTAGTTTATGACCAAGTGACCTTGTGGATCTAAGTGCATACTACCTGCCTTATTTAGGTATCCATCAGGAAACAAGTAATATTTTTTAAGGAAAATTTTGAATGGAAAAGCATCAGTAGTGGGATTAGGGCCATATGGTGCAATAGCCAAAATTGCCACATCTGTACAATCTATGCCCAAAAGTTTTTGGACACTTCAAATAACCTCTATCCTTCATGGAAGGGATTTCCAGTAGATTTGGGAGCAAAGCTGTGGGGAATTGTCCATTCAGTCATAAGAGACTTAGTAAGATCAGGCATTGATGTCATGCAAGGAGGCCTGGAGAATAGTCATTGTTCCAGTTCATTCCAAAGGTGTCCTTTGAGGTTGACATCAGGCTTCTTGAAAGACATTAAACTTGTTCCAGTCCAACATTTGCAAACAATATTTTCATGTAACTGTAATGCTACTAATCACATGCTAACAAATGTGGACTGCTAACTTTGTGATGACAGTTTGGGCAAGATCTACAAGTGAGTGTAATGGTCAGGTTTGCACTGTTTGGTCATACAGTGTATGAATGTGTATTGTAAAATAATAATATAACATTAACACCACATAACATTACTGCATTAACACTGATTATCAATTATATACCTGTGAATCGGTTACAGGACCGGTGCCGCCCATGGTTCACCCATGGGGCCCAAAAGCTAACCAGTCCGGTGTGATCCCGCAGACAAGCCAATGCAGTACTTTCACAGAACTGCTTTCAAAAATCAATGCTGGCCACAATAAAAAGGCACCAGAGCACCCAGTGCAGCACAACCCGCGAACCAACAAGCAAAGAGCCCAAGACTTCTAAACTCTCTCCAGATTCCAATCTGATCAAGCAATCCATGGAATGAACTGGACAAATAAATCTGATTAATGGATGCTCCACCCCACAACACACAATCATTCCCCAAAGGTCCACAGCTTCCCACGCAACAAAAGGGAAACCTATACAATACTGGGCATAATGGTCTGCGTTGTAATGTTTAGTTTAGTTTATTGTTGGTTGTATTAAAATTTAAATACCAAGTGGATTTGGATGTACTAGAAACACCTCTGTTCTCAGTGTTTCTGTTTCAATTTTTCTTAACTGGTCTCAGCTACAGATGTACATGAGACTGTCAGTTCTCTTTAATAACTGGTGCTAAATGACTACCATAGCTAACCGGAAAAGACAGCTTACAGTATAGGTAAATACGGCTGTGTCCTCCTTAATACTTTTATACAAATCAAATATAACATGCAATTCTTCCTTCCCACTTTGGGCCATTACTTTTAACTTCGCCTGATGGTGTCATACATAGCCACTATGTTTGGTTTTAGTTTTGCATTTCCTGGCTATAGGTGAAGAAAAGGAAACATAGTGCACTTTTTTTGGCCTTCTTTAATCTCACTTGCACAATAAACCCCCTCCTGATTCGGGTGTACACCTGTCAAATACCATGCAATCGGAAAATCAGCTTTAATAGTCTCCACTGTTTTCAATTACCTTCTGCAGGCTTTCTGGATCTGAGGATGTCACGCAGATCTGCCTGGTAACAATGTGACATGAAGCTTTGCTCTTAATCAATAACTTAATTTGTTCATGTTAATACTCTTGACCTCAAGGGTACAGCAAAGGAAACCTTCCCGGAAAAAGGTATATTCTGAAAATAAGTGAAATGAAGGGGATATCAAATGCAATACATTTTTCTGTGGTTAAGTGTTAGAAAACTGTTATACCACACATTATATAATGTTCTCATCATATGAATAGTTAACAGATTTTTCATGTTTTATACAGTCCTTATATTACACCTCATATATTAGCACAAAGCATTCAGGGAGAAGCCTGTTTTTATTTCACTAAATTGTAAATGTACCTGGTAAAATTTATCAATCAGAAAAGCACAAAGTGAGCAGTTCATTTCGAAACTAGATGGTAATGAACTCATACCTATGAAAATGTCCTTCTCTCTCTATATATATATATATATATATATATATATATATATATACAGTGGTGTGAAAAACTATTTGCCCCCTTCCTGATTTC
>JAOVVB010000027.1:6318350-6338352 GCA_028570985.1 Heterobranchus longifilis | reverse complement strand
TCCAGGTCCCTGCGACCCTGAATACGTTATAGAAGATAAGTGAGAGTGAGTGAGAAAGCAACAATACTCACATGCTGCCGCTGTGGATGGCCCCACATTTATGTATGTTATATCTTTAAAAAATTCATATTCATACAGTAAGTGAATAATCTTCCTTGGATCCTGCTCTAATTATAAATAATCTGCACATTGTTTTTGACATTAAACTGTATGAGTCCATTATTGGTGTTACCCAGATGGTTCCTTTTTTTTTTTTTTTTTTTTTGCAAAACCCAGCACGCACCATGATGAAACTGGCCTTCATCAAGACCAAACCTTATTTCTACTGCAGAGAAGAAGTTTATTAAGAGTTACCAGCCTCAAAAATCACCAATTAACAAAAAGCACCTCAGATTAGAGGCGTTATGAAGCCTTTACAGAGAAAAAGTAGCAGAGACATCTCAATATCAACTGTTCAAAGGAGATTATTGCATATTTTAGATGCCGTCAGCATTATTTTACAGTGTTGAAAGAAATGAAAACCAGGAACGAACATGGAATTAGAAAATGTGTCCAAACTTTTGACTGGTAATGTAGCTGCTCTTAAATTATCCAATTTAAGGATTGTTCTTACCTTATACTTCCTCTCAGCAGGTGGTTGGTAAGTCCGTCTGGAACTGGTGCTTTAGTGCATCTGAAGAAAAATCTGAGTTTAAAGCTTCCAAATTCTCCCAACTGGAGTTCAGTTTGTTAGACTCACTGTAACAGTTGGATGCAATAAGTAAGGAGTTAATAAAAAATTAAGAAAGAAAAGAATAACACAAATAAAGCATGGTTATAAAACATACTCTTGAATAACTAAGCCTAGGTTAACACACAGCCTATCAAAATCTTTTCTATCACATTGAGATGTTGGGATGTAGGTAACAATTTAGACTGTCACACTAGGTGAAGTTCTCTTGTTGTTCTAGGTCATGACAAAAGCTCATGTAGGGAGGAGCATAGATCAGTCTCTGCATGCTTTCTCTTGTTTCTTCTTCTTTGAGATATCCTTATCCTTTTTCTTTGAAGTCGCTGCAGCGATGCTGTTTCTCCGCTCACACATCCTGTCACGCTGAGACGTTCATTAAGAAACCCGCATAACAAAAATTATGAAGATAATCGAATGAAGATGACAAACTATCCATACTATGCACTCTTCCCAACACTACCCAGTTAAGCAGCTAACTTCAAACAAACAATCACAACACAACTGTGAAAAGTACAGTTTTTGTGAAAGTTAAGAAAAACTATAGTAACTTGTTACAATTTACAGATAAATGAAAAACATACAGGATCCATAATAACTAAGAAGAGGAAGCCTATATTTGTCACATAGAGAAATCCTGTTCTTCACATATCCCAGTTTGTTTAGAAGCTCGGGTCAGAGCACAGGGTCAGCTGTCATACGGCGCTGACGGAACAGAGAGGGTTAAAGGTCTTGCTCAAGGACCCAATGGTGTCAGTTCGGTGGTGCTATGGCTTGAACTCCTGACCATTAACACAGAACCTTAACCTGTGGGCTACCAGCACCCCCAAAAAGAAAGTTATAAAAAGGTATTGTAACATTACCCTTGACTATTTTTAATATAAATTGAACTGTTAATAGTGAATTTCTAAGTGTAAGATCTTGTTGATATTTCTTACTATTCAAATGAGCTAATTCGCATAAGCTATATGAAGATTAAAGATATGGACAGTATGACTGCATCCATCCATTCATCTAGGAACCTCTGTAGTCCAACTAAGGACTATGGAGGCCAATGTTGACCACGATATTTATTCCCATTTTTACGACCTCCAGTCAACATTTATACATGTGTTAACACGCTACTGGCAATTTGGGAATGCCAAATAATCTAATCTTTATGTTTTTGGATTATGGGAGGAAACCAACCAAGCACGGGGAGAACATGCAAACACATGCACACAGACCTGAGGTGGGAATCAAACCTGGATCCTGCAGGTGCAAGGCGAAAAGGCTAACCAATGAACCAATAAACCAACATGCTGCCAGTATGACTACAAGAATAGTCAAATTCTGTTTTTCACAAGAAACTATAATGCTAAATGGGGTATAAATGAAGATGAAATCAATAAACAAGCAAAAAAATTATACTGCTGCATGATGTGATGCTCTCATTTTGTCAGTTTCCTGCTTACATGCAGGTTCTGTGCAATAAGTTGAGGTTGATTCAACTTAATGCTGTGTGTGTGCGTGTGCGTGTGTGTGTGTGTGTGTGTGTGTGTGTGTGTGCATCTGACGCCTGGAGAACTTTGACACTTGAAATACTTGGCTGATGACAGCTCACAGTGAATCTTCCACCCACAGGGAGCCACTTCACACAGTTTTATTGATGCCAGCAGTAAGGATACACAAGAGCACATGACTTATACATGGAGTATCCTGTAGTCTTCACTACCTTGCAATATCTTTAAAATTTTGCTGCAATACAACTGTACTATTTAATTGTAAAATTCCCCAATCTAAGTCCTCCTCATCTCAGTGATGATCAATAATCCAGATAGAAACAGAGCCTGAAATCACTTTCCACATTTAGGGGATCCACAGGTGGGAGCAGAAAAAAGAGATTGAGAGAGATTGAGCGAAAGAGATTGAGCCTGAACATTAGCTATGGAAAAAAAGGTTGCTGGTTAAACTTACAAACTGATACCCTACTAGTGACATTTTTATACATTATCAGCATTTAGTGTGTGTTCTTGACATTTGTGAAATAATTGCAAACTCCAGTGTGTGTGTGTGTGTGTATACCCATATTACCCAGCAACTGAATGCAATGCTGGTCCAGCATTGCATGCAGTTGCTGGGTAATATGGTTGTAGCAATGTGGCAACCCACTAAAGGCGGGGCTTGAACCC
The DNA here is from genome assembly GCA_028570985.1 of Heterobranchus longifilis. Taxonomy (NCBI): domain Eukaryota; kingdom Metazoa; phylum Chordata; class Actinopteri; order Siluriformes; family Clariidae; genus Heterobranchus; species Heterobranchus longifilis. The sequence goes on along the minus strand of JAOVVB010000027.1, from coordinate 6,335,454 downwards.
ACTCCCCTACACTTTGCCAAATTATTATTTTGATTATGTTAGTGTGAATTTTGTATGATTTTATAAAATACTTTAACCATGCTAGATTAATCAGCCTTCAGTTGTTTTTTGCATTTAAGTATACAATTTTAAGTTGAGTTTTAATAAAAAAATATAAATACTGCCTTAGTCCCACAAGGTTATAGAATAATTCAAGAATCCCAATGGAAGTGCTCGCCCTATCATCCAGAGATCGCGAGTTTCGATTCCCGGGTGATACTATAGGCTCCCGCAGCCGGAGGTCTAGAGAGAGCTGATTGGCCGAGCTCTCTCAGAGGAGAGGGATGAGAGGTACTACAGCCAATCAGGCGCATCTGTGAGCTCATGCAAGTGGAAGGAGCGGATAGCGCTGCCCTCCGAGTGTGTTATGCCACCCACAACGGTGCGTGAGCGAGCAGTTCGAAAAGATGCGGTCGGCTGGCGTCACGTGGTTCGGAGGAAACACGTGATCGGCCCTCCCGACTGAGTGGTAGTAGTAGCCTTAATGTGGGAGCCCCCTAGTGACGGGGAGGAATTGGACACATCTAAATTAGGGAGAAAGTCAGGGAAAAATCCAAAAAAAAAAAAAAAAAAGAATCCCAATGGAATAGAGAACAGAGCAGACAATCTGAGACAGAGCAAATGCAACAGCTTCTCACACAAGGCTCTTGCATTTCATTTCTCTTTTACACAAAGCCCTTGTGCATCTCTTGAGTGTTGTAAACCTATCTTGCTGCTTCATTCTCCTTTGACAAAAGTGCATCATGTACATCAAATACAGCAAAAATAGTGCTAGTAATATCGGGATGAGAAGTACTGATTTAGAGGTGAAACAAAAAGTTTAAAGTATCGTAAATTGTTGTGTTAAGTTTTAAATGTGTGTTGATGAAACATCCAAATTGCATTATGTCATATCTTACAGAACGTATCATGGATGTTAAATGACACCTATAGTACGTGTAGCTCCTGAATGCTGAAGGAACTAGAAATGTGGTAACAGAATGTACACGTTCTTTTTTCTTGGCTTCAAAATTCTTTCAAAATTCAGTGAGCGTATTTAGTTCACTCACAACAGCCACTGTTTTGACCAGTGGCAGCTTCATTTCATGGGTCATGTGACAAAAATAAACTCTACAAATGGCTTTTCAGGAAGCATAGCAATGCAGCTGTTCCATGTCAAAGTTGGCTTATAATGTGGAAATTCACCGTTTTTTAAAAGGTTTATTAAGATTTTTTTTAATTATTAATTTTTCTATAGTAAAACTTTGTGTGCCAAAGGAAAATAATTTGCCAGAAGGAGTAAACGTTGGAAAATCATGATTTACTGTCATACTGTTCATATATACAGTTATTTGTTAACCCTAGTTTTTCACTCAAAAGTAATTAATTGAAAGGTCCAAGTATTTATTGACATACAGCTAGTCAGCTATTGGCAAAAACTTGTATAATGGGTAAATATAACTTTATATTTGAAGTTTCATATGTAAAAAGTATTATAGTAAAATAAAAATTACAGTAGAAGTTCTCTGATGAACACAAAAATACCTTTGATTCTGTCAGTATCTTAAAAAATCTGCAAAAAAAAAAAATCAATGCAAGTCTATGGGGAACACTTACTTTTATACTCTTTCTCTTTCCTAGGGTTCTATTATGGATATCTATTGTTAGATGCAGTCAGCTTTAAGTAAACAGCTTCAGGAAGTTGACTTTATTACAGGACAGGTAGTGAAACAACTTTAAAAAGAGATTAAATTTAAATAACATTGTTTCTGTTTTGTTTTTGTTTTTTTTTATGTTTGGCTTAGTGAAATTAAGTGTACAGTATTCACCTCTCCAAAGGCTTATCGTATTTGTAGGGCTGCAACCTGGAACTGAAATTGATTAAACAATCTTTGATGTATAAAAAAAATAGCCTATACTGTAATACTAATGCATATGGGGATTGAGACTATACGGTTTGCAAAATTATTTAACAATTAAAAGTATAGAAATGTTTTACTGCAGAAGTATTTCTACCAGTTAAAGGGTAATATGATCTTATTATTAAGATAAGATCTTATTATTAAGATTAAGGTAAAATGACAGAACAACAAAGTGATCATACAAATGTAAGTCATTTTGCAAACTGCATTTTTTTTTTTCCTCCACTTCAATAATCCCACTTAAGCCCATTTCAATCCCAGGCTAACTAAACAAAATTAAGGTAGTCGATTCTTATGCAAGGCACTGTAAACCCATTAAAATGATAAAAAATTAAATAGGATAAGGACTGCTCCGTCTTACGAAGGGGTCATTTTTGTACAAACCGAACAAGAATACAGTCATGCAAAGCTGCAGGCATTGATGAATAGCAATGAAAGTCACACAGCCTTGGGCTCTGATGCTCACAGTAGCAGAACCAAAGTGCCAGAACGATTAAACACACATTTACTCACTCAAGCTCAAACTATTTCGTTCTGCTTTATTTTTTTCTTTTAACCAAGTAGTATTTAATAGATTTGTTTCCCAGAGTGAAAAGATGGCTACTAAATAGCGGAATACAGGTCATTGTGCTTGTTGGCACCAATAAAGATACCCCATAAATGATATTTTACAGGTCAAAATCCTGCATCAGTTAAATACACTATTATGTGTTGTATGTTTCTAAATATATGTAAGTTAAAGAGGCATTTCTTTTAAGACTGATTACAAAGTAATATCACTTCTTGTCCAAATGTTGCATCTGTAACTTATTAAATTTACATGTATAATCCAAGTATCCAAACAAATCAATAGTTGTAGGTAGGAGAGGCTATTAATGAATTCTCAAGGTTGGCCTAAAGACTGTACTAATGAAATAGAAATGTTAATCAAAGCACACAAGCTTAGTGTGTGTATGCTCTTTATTTACAAATCAGATACCTCCAATCAATATGCAAGGCTTTTGGCAGAAAAATAAATATCTTAAGAAATGTTAAATTAATCTGTGTTTTTTTTTATTGCATAAAATTAATGCCTCATATCTCCTTAGCATTCTGTTGATTAATGTGCATCTGCTTTTTTTTTTATACATTCCCAAAAAAGAACCTATACACATCCATTAATGTGTGCATTTAAATTTTTTGTAAAGACAACTATTGGCCTCTAGTATTTCCTGTTCTCAAAATCAATGGAACCGACATAAGAGAGAGCTTAAAAACTCATGGGGAATATGTGTCTAAAGAATAAATACAAAACATAAACTAGCAAAAGCCGGCATAATCAGCAGCTGCATACTGTGTCCCTAATTAGGAGCATTAAATTGCAAACCAATATAAACAAATTTGCTCCAAAAAAAAAGAGTTGCATTTAAAAAATTCTGAAGCAATGTAGGCCAAATGTCCCCCTAGCTCTAATCCCCTTCATGAAACATTTAGAAAACAATATGCAGCACACTAATATTAGAAGTTAAGTTAAGTCTTTATTTGTCACATATACATTACAGCACAGAGAAATTCTTTCTTCGAATATCCCAGCGTAACTGGGGTCAGAGCGCAGGGTCAGCCATGATACAGTGCCCCTGAAGCAGGTAGGGTTAAGGGCCTTGCTCAAGGGCCCAACAATGGCAATCTGGTGGAGCTGGGGATCGAATAATCGACCTTCCTTTTAGTAACTTAGTGCCTTAGCCCTCTGAGCTACCACCGCCCCAAAGTGGTGTTCTATAGTGGATTTTATTTAATATGTGTTTGGTTCTTATTCTACCAAATGCAGTAAATATACTCTATGAACCACCATCCATGGTACAGTATCTCACTGTCATCAGTCCAGTGTAGACGTGTCTCAAACCACATACCCTATTCACTATGAATGAGACATACAGCAAATGCCATCACAAGAATGATATCATCTTGAGTCCACTAGAGAGGTGTTCCAAAGAACCCACCCTAGTCACTATATGAGATGTATACTTTACAATTTAAAAGTAATAACACTGCATTGAAAATAATAGGAGATGCTACAGTAAGTATGAGTAGGGCTTTACTCCAAAAGTAGAGATTGGCTAGATGGATGAGTTGTTTAGTTGGTGGATGTATGGATTAATTAACATTGTGGTAGATGCATGTTTAGATGCATGGATAAGATAATGGAAGGATTTATAGCTTCCATATAGCATTTATAGCTTGCCAGATAGATGGATGGATGGAAGTACGGTTGGGAATAAATAAATTGATGGATTTAAGGATAATTAAGATGTAAAATGGATAGATAGATGGATGAATGAATGAATATTAGTTTGAAGGATTGATACATGGATGGATGGGTGGAACGATAAAAATGGTTAGATGAATGACTGTGCAGAAACCGTGGAATGGTGATCAGAGTCAGTTAGAGCTGGTTTAATCTGATGAGAGCTCATCGAGCCAGTAAATTTCAAAGCAATAGAAAACTAAATCATGTGGGATTTTAGAGAAAGAAAGGGAGAAAGAGAGTGGGTCTCTGATGTGAGAAGAGGACTCACACTGTGAATAGAGGTCAACAAACAGCAACAAACTCAGAGCTGCCACATATCACACCCCACTGGAGATGTGCTCCCTGCCAAACAGGCATTTTAAAATAAATATGCCAATTAAATGCAATTAACAAACATAGCAATTAACAGGATTGGTGTGGGAAAATCAGTGCTGCTAATAAACAATAACATTTGGAATTATTTTGCAACACAGACTGTAATAAATACAACATTTTACACTTATAGTTTAAATAATGTCTAAGAGTCCAAGAGTTGTATTTTATGGATTGATAGGGATTCCTTTATGCAAACTTGCCAAGCAGCTCAATGTAATGGAGATTGAGTATAATAGATGTTTTTGGAATTTTATAATCCCCAAAATAAACTGGTGTAAAATTGTGATCTTTAAATACTTGGTGGAATTTCTTGCTTTGTCTTTTTCAGGGATCCAACTGGAAACGGAGCTACTAAGTTTATGTCTTTAATCTATGATACACTCGTTATGAGAATGTTTAGGATATGTATGATAATGGTGGCTCAGGCGGTTTAGGATCTACGGTGTTGATCTGAGGATCCAGATTTGGGCCTATGCCATCGGTGGGTTGCCACACCCCATACTCCCTATCCATTGCATGCAGTGCTGATCCCAATAAGCTTGGATAAAATGGAAGAGTTTTGTCAGGAAGGGCATCTGGTTTAAAACCTGTGCCAAGTTGTGTGCAAATCAGAATGGTCTCCTGTGGCAACTCCTTGACTAAGAACTAAGAAAGAAAGGATAAAATGTGAGTGATTATTTATCTGAATGTTTATTAATGAAGTATAGACATTTGCACTTGATATCACAATGTCTGTCTATCATACAGTATGTCTGGCCACTTCTGGATAGGATCCAAAAAGGATGTTATTTACTGGATTCTATTGCCAAAATCCACATACAAAACCAGCACTTTCAGCAAAAAAAACACTTCTGAATACGTTATGTCATCTTAATCAAATCACTGCTGCTAAAGACAGCTCCATATTCTGCTTAATGTTACATGTGACCACTGAGGATGGTTCCACTTAGAAGGCACTGATATGGCTTTGCTACTGTATGGCTTATCACTTATCACTCAATCAGTCTAATAGTTTTATGCCTGAAATTGCCTGAATTGCCTTTGTACCCCTTTGTGAACAGTTGGCCACCAAAACGAAGTGAACTCCATCTTAGCTTAAATTCAATTTCCTGTTAAGCAATGCACTTTGACCATATAGCATACTGTTATAGAAGAGATTTATTTATAGCTGTGCTATCCGGTATGACCTAGATACAGTAATGGTTACCGTTTTTTACGTTTGTTTTTTTTCTCATGTCATCTCAGGGAGTTTTTTCCTTTTTCCTCTGGCTTAATCCTTAAATTTTAATTTTTACATTTACTTCTTGAATTTTCATATTTGTAAAGCTGCTTTGTGACAATGTCTATTGTTAAAAAGTGATATACAGAAATGCTGATATAATTGTGGCTAGTAGATCTTTTCATAGAGGTTCTTTTATACGTCTCCTATCCTTCCTTTACAATGTTTTCTTTTTTCGTCTCTGACATTTGTTTCCGAAATGTTGTGAGATGACACTGTAAACACCATCCCCAATAAAGCAGCACACCGTTGTGATAAGAAGGGTTGATGTAGCAGGACATCTTGGTCCAGTGGGAAATGATGACACACTCTCACCTCGCACACGCCTCATGTGTGGCCAGTAATGAGGACATGGCACCTGCACCAAGCTCAGCACAATCCATTCTTATCCGGAATTCTGTCTCATAGGGATGTGACTATATATTCATACACCATGATGCACATAAAGGAAATCCAAAATGGTTAGAATGAGATGTGCAAAATGTTGATATTTTCCTAAATGCAATCTGTCATTCAAGGCGTATTTGAAGTCAGAATTGTATTTCTTTAATTTCACACTGGAGAAGCAGAGATTAAACCATATTTGCTGCAAGTGTATCCAAGATCCTTCCAATTTGGTCATTGCATATGTTACTACTATTAGCTTGTTCTCACATTAGCCACCAACTGGTGAGGGCTAACACATGCTCCATCAAAGGCGGGTTTTTTTTTCTTTCTTTTTTTTTTCAAAGAACTGCTTATGCCATGCCACAGCTGAATGTACTAGGACAAAATGCCAACTGTTTTATTTTGCATACATGTGCATTTATACACCAAAAATTGTCTAGTGTCACTCTAATTGACAGGGTAGAGAGTAATACCATCTTTCCAACCAGAAGAGAAGGCCCAATTATTGTCTACAAAAGACTGCTGGCCACAGATGGCTATGGTATTGTCAAGATTTGAACTTGAGATCTCTTGATGATAGGGAAAATGCTATTCTAAGTTTTCTGTCTCTCTCTCTCTCTCTCTCTCTCTCTCTCACACACACACACACACACACACACATTTATACAGCTACATTAATAAATATATATATACTGTAATTACTATGCAATATAAATCAGTTCAATCAGTTCCACAGTAGAGTAGATATTTCGGCAGCAATGAAGGGCATGAGCTGGCAACCTGACCTTCTGCTGGGTACGCACCCTATGGTACTATTTTGACCAGATGGCGACTATTCGTTGTAAGCTTTGCCAGATCACATGTAGCACAAGAATTTATTGGAGATGGTTGTAGCTTGTCAGCTGTTCATGATCAGAGCAAGGACCAAAAAAGACCAGATTAATAGATTTAACTGTTTAAAGCTGTTATATTAAGCTTTAGTAATTAATCAAAATATTATTAGTTATTAAAATTAATATTAATTGTCGCACTGGCCCAAGAAGTTACTTCTCTCTTGGACAAAATGGCAATCCAAAAGGTAAACCCAATTTAAAAACAAGACATTTTACAAAAAATAAGAAGGGTATTGGTTTATATAGAATTCTAGATTGGCTAAAAGTGGATTGGCTTCTAAACGTCCTTCTTTTCCATACACTGTTATCAATTATAATTCACATGTAGCTAGCTTCACTGAGAATGCTAGCCAACATGTCACCCCCATTATGTGGCAGACATCATTATATTTACAGTCAGATTCTGCTTCTGTAAATTTAAGCTAGGTCAATAGATGTGGTACTGGCAGAGGATAATAGGGTTATTAATAACAGCCCTGGCAGAAATCCCTTTGGGCTTGCTGAAACTTCAAGCTTTATAGAAATGGGATCAGATTAATTGTTCAACCATCTGAAATTACAGGAAGTCCAGCTGGGACATGTAGGCTCTTTCTAGTTAGAAGACATTATCCCAGTGTCATGACAGTCAGATATACAGTACTGTGCAAAGCCATCCCTCATTTCTTCATATTTTGCTTCCAAAGAGCCAGACTTTCTTTTATTTTTAATATAGTCTCCAGATTTCCTGATGAATTTTTTTGGGCTCTTATTTTTGGCAAATCTTTGCCTCTAATATTCAGTCCAGTCCCAGTACCTGACCAGTTTCAGAAGAACATGTTTTTTTGCTTGTTAAGCCACAAAGTGACCTATGAATCATTCAGGAATAAAAAATAATAAAAAAAAAAACATCTACCTTAAGGCATTAACCAGTGAAAAACAGGTACAGATAATGACCGAAAATCAGGCCAGTCCCTACTATGGTTGATGCTGAATGCTGAGTGGTTGGAACTGAGAAGATGGGAAATGCAGTTGCTGCTTAGATTGTTACATAGACAACCTTTTTAACTGTATCTTTGTAATGGGAGCAAAAAATATATATATATTCCCATTTCTTTAATTTAATCTACAGAACTTAATTAAATATGAAGAAATCATGGGTGGTTTAAGACTTTTCCAAAGTACTGTAAAAAGGACAGCACAAGATTGGATAGCTTTCTCAATTTTGCACAAAGGTCCATGATTAGATTGAATGGGAGGAATTCATCTACCAGGGTTGTACAGTGGTGCAGCAGACATTGAGAGCCATGCCTATACCCAGAAGCGATGTCATAGATCTGGCCAGTTGTGCCTGTGAGATTGCCCCCTCTAAATCTGCCAAGTACCTCAACCTAACAGTCCAGGAAACATTCCTGAAAACAAGGTCCTCTATTACACAGGTCTTGTACGCCCTTCAGTGTACATTATCAACATAATGTAGTGCATAGAAAAATCACCAAAATACTAATCTTTCTTCAGGGACTGCTTGGGAGCACAAAGTCTTAATCTACAATAAAGGTTGCAATTGCACTGCTTCAAAGTACTATGAATGGTATCTGGGGTACAAGCACTTATGATAGCCTTTCTGAATGGGGCAAGATGATTCCTTTGGAAGCAATTCCCCCAGGTCCTAGTGTGTGTGGTGGCGGGGAACCTTTTTTTATATGCAATAATAAAAAGAGTAGGAGAACTCTTTCCTCCTATTGATGATAAGTCAGAACATGTAGCCAGATAACTCCAAAACGACCTTGTGGTTAAACCCTGGATTTCGGCCCAAGGTAATATAACCCATTTTTGGAAATCAATCAATTGAGCTTGCAGATTTTGGAGGCAAGCCTGCAGAGCATTCCTTGTGCCCGTCTGCACCCTATGGTACTACTCTGACCAGATGGCAACTATCCTATGTCAGGGTTGCCAGATGATTCATCACACAGAGCATAAGCTTTTTATGCAGAAGATCTGCTCTGGAGATTGACTGTAGCTTGTCAGCTGTTCATGATCATGGCAAGAAGGATTAAAAAAGGCCAGATTAATAGCTTTTATTCTGTTTGCAGCTGTTACCAGAATGTATTATAATCAAGTAAAGTGATTTATTATTTATATATACAAATAGCAATTTAACCTGTTTCTTTCCATCACTTCAAAAGGCAGCATCATATCTTCAGATATTCCTTTAATCATTGTCGAAATTTTTTCTCTTTTCTTTTTTTTTTGTATAATTTTGTCTCTTTCTAGAATTATGTCTTCCAAAGCCTTGACGTTCTTCCCTTTGCCTGCCATATCTGCATTCTCATAAAACTGGGAGATTCTGACTGTGAATTAAACAGGAAGAGAAGGACAGAGAACAATGGCTGCCATGCCTCTCAAAGTCTCGGCAGGAAGCCTGCACTCTCCCACTGCACCTTGACGTGAACTGAAATATTGGTTTTCACGTTAGTGCCTAATAAGGCAGAGCGCACCAGCAGCAACGTCTTTCATCTGTCCAATTATGGAGAGATCTGCCCCCAAATCATTTCCTCCTCCTCTTCAGATCTTTAGTCTTTGGAGGGATAGCATACGCTGACTTTCTCATTCAAAGGACAAAATATTAAGAAAACAAGTTTTCATGCTCCCAGTTACTAAAAAATGTTACCTGCTGAAAAATTGGGACACCTTTAATTAGCTCAGCATAGGGTTGTTTGCATGCCTTATTTGAAGAACCTGGCTGAATGAGCTCTTGTTACAAACCTTGTCTATAAAAAGGAATAACAATTAGACATTCATCTATCCTTTGTTTGCTTTGTTCAGCTTTGGACCATCATTTCCAAAACTAAATGTTCAGGAGTTCCTTTTAGAAATCACTTATTAAGAAATAACAAGTCGACAATATCATAGTTTGTGATTATAGCGTGTAGCCAAATAACAAATGAACTGAAGAACTTTACATTAAGGCCCTTTACCAATTTTTCTGTATGTTAAGCCTCTAACACTTGCCAACACTTTCTATAAATCAGGTATGCAGTATCATCCATCCATCCATCCATCCCTCTATCCACCCATCTGTCCATCCCTTATCTGTATCACTTAATTTGTATTATTTTGTAGGGGCCTGGAGCCTATACCAGGAAAATTAGGGCACAAGAAACCATATGAAACCCACCGAGCACAAGGAGAACATGCAAACTCCACCCACACAGAGCAGATGCAAGATCCTAAGCCCCAATGCTGGAGCTGCGAGGCAACAGTGCTACCCACTAAGCCAACTGACCACATATAATATATAATAATATGCATTCTAAGTGCATCCATAAAGATTTATAATGAAGCTGTGTAAAGCTAGACATGATCATATATAACTGTAAATAAATGTTCAGTAATATAAGCAATTAAATATATTGTTCTATAGCAAAAGGCTTCTTCGCAAAGTGGCATAACACATTATAATACATATTCGACCTGTGAATGGCACTTTTTGTCGAGACCAGGGCTATCACTTTTTCATTTCTCATTTTTTAAAATGTTTTATTCAAACTCAGAGCTAAAAACACATCTGTACTCTAATTTGCAAAACCTTAAGGCTTCTCATACCCTTGCAATTAAAATAGATACCTTATTCACAGAAACCTTCCAACAAGGTCTAATTAAAAAAAAGGTGATTGTGATATCAGTCATTGATAATGGAATATTACACACAAATTAATGCATGGGAAGTGGAGTTCTTAAAAAGTTCTCCAGACTATCATTAATATAAAATATACAAATATAGATCTTATTCATGGCATAAAAACAAGAGACATATTTCACACATGCAGCAAGAAAACAAAATTAAAAATTAGAATGCAGAGCTGTTTTCTATCCTAACCTTTTTTTTTCTTTTTTTTTGTGAATGATTACATTATGTTGCATTCTTCACTAAAATTACAAGGCTATCATGTGGTTGGTCCCTGCTGTAAACAACCAACACAATCTCAGCAGGAAAAGAGCAAACATTGAAAAACAGCAGACTGACATCACAGTTGTTGTTGTTCTGTGTGTGTGTGCATGCATGCGTGCATGCGTGTGTGTGTGTGTGTGTGTGTGTGTGTGTGTGTGTGTGTATGTTCACTCGCTGGCCACTTCTTTGGTAAACTGCTTGTTAAATCTAATTAGCCAATAATCTGGCAGCAACTCAATGCATTTAGCCACCTAGACATGGTCAGGATGGTCTACTGACTACCAAATTGAGCATCAGAATGGAAAAATAAGTGACTCTAAACATGGCATGGTTGTTGGTGTCAGATGGCCTTGTCTGCATATTTTGGAAACCGCTGATCTACTACCTTCTCTAGGGTTTACAGAGAATGGTCTGAAAAAGAGAAAATATCCAGTAAGCAGCAGCTCTCTAGACCAGTGTCTTGTTGATGCCAGGGGTCAGAGCAAAATGGCCAGACTGGTTTGAGCTGGTGGGAAGACAACTCAAACAACATCTGGTTACAACTGATATATGCTGGATACACAGAAGACCACACCGGGTGCCACTCCTGTCAGTTGGAAACTGAGACTACAATTGACATGGCCCCACCAAAACTGAAAGTAGAAAATTGGAAAAATATTCCACTCCTGGTATGATAAGCTTGAATTTCTGCTGCAACATTTGGATGGTAGGGTAAGAATTTGCCTTCAAACTAAATTAAGGCTGGTGGTTGTGTAATTTTCTTGGCACACATTGTACCCCTCAACACCAATTGAGCATCACTGAAATGCCACAGCCTACCTAAATGTTGTTGCTGACCATGTCCATCCCTTCATGACCACAGGATAATACAGCACGTCACAAAGTAAAAATCATATCAAACTGGTTTTTAGAACATAACAGTGAATTCATTGTACTTCATTGTTCTCCACAGTTACCAGACCTCAATCCAATAGAGCACCTTTGGGATGTGGGAGAATAAGAGATTCATCATGGATATACTGCCAACAAGACTGCAGCAACTGCATGATGCTCTCATGTGGATATGGACCAAATTCGCTAGATTTTTGTTAAATCTATGCCATGAAGAATTAAGGCAGTTCTAAAGGCAAAGTCCAACCCAGATTTTTGGACTTGAACTCAATCTGTTAACTTGCACTCAACGTTGTAACTAGACTTTTTTCTTTTACTGTTTTTAATGTTTCTCATGATCTTCTCAATCTGTCATTTAAAAGATTTTGAGTCTGCATCATAAATCTTTTTCCTCGGTTCCAATTTACTGCCTTTATTCCTCAGTACAAAATCACAAACAATGATTTAAACTACATTTTAAAATAGTGATACTAAATTCTGTATGTACATACAGTAGCCACTAACTAGGAAATTGTGGTTAAAGTGTGGGAGGTGTGTCCATAGCATTTAGCAAAATCATACAAACTTTACATTGATATAAATTTCCCATTTAATGTGTGCATTTTAACAAAGAAACCATGCACAAAATGTTATTTAGTAGTTTACAAAATTATTTGTTTGTTTGGAAAAAAAAAACAAATTATTTTGCATACTGACAGGTTTTCAGACCCTTTTAAGTTTTATATGTTTCACACTCTCAAAATCTTTAAATATATTTAAATCCATTTTTTTCACCATTCTACACAATAATCCATCTTAATAAAGTAAAAACTAAATATGTACATATGTGTTCAGACCCTTTGTTATGACACTTGCATTTGAGCTCTGCTGAATCTTACTCCTATTAATGGTCCTTGAGATGCTTCTACATTGATTAATTCTCCCTGTGCCTAATTGAATTCATTGGACATAATTAGAGAAGACATATACCTGTCTATATAAGGTGTCACAATAGATTGTGTATGTCAGAGTGAAAACAAAGCCATGAAATTGAGAGAATTATCTATAGACCTGCGAGACAGGATTGTGTCAAGACATAGCTTTGCTCTGTTATAAGCCTGTGAAGATGAGGGAGAGTGAGACCTACAGATGGCAGGAATGCGACTTACTGGATTCCAACCGTCATTAAACAAAAAAGAAGAAGATGATGACACAGATCTGGGGAAGGATCCAAGGCATTCTCTGCAGCATTGAAAGAGCACTAGAGTACAGTAGTCTCCAACGTTCTCAAATGAAAGAAATAAGGAGCTACAAACAGTCTTCCCAAATCTGGCTGTCCATCCAAGCTAAGTAATGAGGATTTAGGACCTTGGATAGACAGGTAGCCAAGAACCCTGAGGTCACTATGAATGAGATCCTTGTGGAGATGGGAAAGCCTTACAGAAGGACAGCCATCATTGCAGCACTCCACCAATCAGGCCTCAATGGTACAGTGGACAGACAGAAGCCATTTCCCACTAAAATTTACATGACAACCTGCAGGGAGTTTGCCAAAAACAAAGGAAGAATCCTCTAACTATTGGCACATAATGCCCCACACCGTGTGTGGTGGAATCAGGAACTGCACATTACCTTACAGTCAAACACAGTGGTGGCAGCATCATGCTGTGGGGATGTTTTCTCCATGACTGAGAATGGGAGACTAAAAGAGTAGTGGAATAATGATTGCAGAAAAATAAAGAGCAATCCTGAGTGGAAACCTTCTCTAGAGTGCTTAGGATCTCAAGCTAGAGTGATTCACCAAGATAATGACCCAAGCAAGAAACTATGGAAAGATAAAAAATAAAAAAAAACACAGTACTGGCTTTTTGAAAGTCTTGGAGTGGCCCAGTCAGAGTCTGGACCTGAAGCCAATAAAGCATCTCTGGAGAGACCTGAAAATGGGTGTGCCCATCCAACCTGGTTGAGCTTGAACAATTCTGCCAATAGGAATGGAAGAAATTTCCAAAAGAAAGGTGGGCAAAGCTTGTAGCATTATTCAATTCTTGATCCTGTCATTGCTGCCAAAAGGTGCTTTAACCAAGTATTAATTGATGGATATGAATACTTGTGTAAAATGGGTGAGAGTGAGAGAGAGGGCATTTAGAGTGTATTTACAACAATTCACTTATGTACTTCCATCCTCGCATCCTGGAAGGTGGGGCCTGCTTGGATCAGACTTGTTTGTCCAGCACATTCTACTGATACTCGATAAAATTAAGGTTTGGAAGCCAATCAACACCATTTCTTTCAACCATTTTCACCTGTTCCTCAGACCATTTATACACATAATGTATGTTGTGTATACCATGGTAGCCAAAAGCATTGACACAAAAGTGAAATTAAATGTTTTAATGATATTTATGAAGTCACTTAGCCTAGAACCTATTAGTACAATCACATGTTTTATGCACAAGGAGAACTAATGCACAGCATATGTTGTTTTAATACATTTGGCCACCACTGTAGATAGGTAGTAAAATCCCCAGTGTTGCGTTTAAATGAGTCCGACTGGATCTATATAAACACTGCAGGGTGTTAATTTAATGATCTAGGTGTCAATTTTACACTGAGAATTTTACTGTGTAGATAGATGATTGGTATGGTGCTGTGTCTGTATGTACTGTATGCCCTGTAGGCCTGTGTTGCTTTGACTTAATCCCAAATTGGCTAAAGAAGTATGTAATACAGTACATTTAATGTCCTGTATTGTACACGTTGAGCAGGTTATGGTGTTTATCGAACACATAGTAGACAAGTCTTTGGACACAGAACCCCAAACTTACAGTGATATTCAAAGTGCATAGTGGTAATACAGTAGCTCTTATGAAAACTGTGAAATGTTTCCACACAGTCATCATTTCAAATTGTGAGCTGCTGTTCTTGAAACATGTTGGTGCTTTTAAACTTTTGTTCAAGAAATTGAAAGTGAAATCTGTTACTTTTTTGAGTACTTTCTTTTCATTATTCACCATACCAGCATATATAATTGACATAAATGCCAGAATTGTGCATATACTTTCAGTATGATACAGAACTGAGATAAAAAGTGATTTTAATGTTTAAAACAAAACGAAAAAGTTATTATGTCAATAATTACAAATATTGGTAACTCTAAATGAAGTCCTCTGCAGCAGAGGTAAATTTTAGTCTTGCTCCCCATACGAGAGAGTCCTTAAAACAATCGCGTGGTTATCCTGCCTACTGGTGTTGCTTCCGCGTTTGGGTTTACCATCCACGCTAACCGCTAATGCTACGTCTTCTGGTCTACTCGGGTTAGTTCTTGACAGAATGACTGAGCCCAAAGCGGTAAACCCAGCGGATCACTCGCACCTCTACGATGTGGTGAACCGGCATGCCGAGCTAATTGATAAGCTAACTGGAGAGATCGCGATTCTTCGCCGGAGCGTCCAAGACGTCACGGCCTTGCGCCGTGAGGTGGCGGAGCTTCGGCAGGAGAACGCGTACCTCCGCGAGAACATGTCGGATCTCCACCTCCTGCCGTGGTTAACACCAGGGCCGGGGAACCAATGCAATTAGGACACGCCTCCCTAACCGAGGCGTTATCCCAGCCCGTTCGAATTACATCTGTCAACGGTCGGCCCCTTTCTTCTAGCCCCATCACCCACCCGACTCAACCCATCACTCTCCTCATTGACCAACATCATGAACAGCTCCAGTTTCACCTCACCTCCATTTCCTCACCTCCCATCATACTCGGCTACCCATGGCTACTCCAACACGACCTCCTCATTTCATGGACACAGAGCCGGATCTTACAGTGAAGACCGACCTGCACCGAACTTTGTCTACGGGCTCAGGCTGGGACGTGTTCCAAGGAGTCCGAGACCCCCGACGTTGACACCAATGCCATCCCCATCGCCTATCAGGACCTGGCTGAAGCATTCTGCAAAAGACGCGCCACCCATCTTCCTCCTCATCGCCCTTATGACCTGGCGATAGAACTTCAGCCAGGTTCCGTTCCCCCCAGCGGCCATCTCTACTCGCTGTCGGCCACCGAGGCGCAGGCGATGGAGGAATACGTCACCAGCGCTCTTCGCAAAGGTACCATCCGGCCCTCCTCCTCACCGGCTGCCACGGGGTTCTTCTTTGTGAAGAAGAAATGGGGACTCCACCCGTGTGTCGACTATCGGGGGCTCAATAAGATCACCATTAAGAACCGACACCCGTTGCCGCTCACCAACTCAGCCCTGGACGCACTCTCTGGTGCCACCGTTTTCACAAAGTTGGACCTCCGGAGCGCCTACAACTTGGTGCGTATCAGAGCGGGCGATGAGTGGAAGACGACTTTCATCACCCCAAGTGGACATTATGAGACCCTGGTGATCCCATTTGGACTCTGTAACACACCCTCGGCCTTCCAACAATTCATCAATGATGTTCTGAGGGACATGTTAGGCCGATGGGTGTTCGTCTATCTAGATGACATCCTTATATATTCACGTACCACTGAAGAAAACATCAAACATGTCCGGGCTGTTCTCAAGAGATTGCTCGCCCACCAACTGTACTGCAAGCTGGAGAAATGTGTTTTTCACAAGCACTCCACCACATTCCTGGGTTTTGTTATCTCGTCCCAGGGTGTGGCCATGGACCCGCAGAAGCTAGAGGTTGTGCGCCCCTACCCAAGACCCTCAAGCAGCTTCAATGGTTTCTCGGGTTTGCGAATTTCTATCGTCGCTTTATCCGGGGCTACTGTACAGTTGCGGCACCTCTAACCACCCTGACACGACCATCATCTCATCCAATCCAACTCAATCCAGCCGCCATCACTGCCTTTCGAGAACTCTGTCACCGTTTCACCACCGCTCGCATTCTTCTCCATCCAGATGCCAGCAAACCATTCGTTGTGGAGGTGGACACGTTGAACGTGGGCGCCGGCGCTGTGCTCTCCCAGCAAGGCCCAGACCAGAAGCTACACCCCTGTAGGGTAGGGGACCACGAGCTGCTGGGCATAAAGTGGGCCTTGGAGGAATGGCGTCACTAGCTTCAGGGCGCCAGCAAGCCGTTCATTGTCTGGACCGATCACCAGAACCTAATCACTATCTGTAACCTCAAACAGCTCAATCCGCGGCAGGCACGGTG
>JAOVVB010000027.1:6271121-6293610 GCA_028570985.1 Heterobranchus longifilis | reverse complement strand
GAGCCGTGCAATTAATGTGGGAGCACTAATACCTCTCATCCCTCCCCCCTGAGAGAGCTCGGCCAATCAGCTCTCTCAGTGTCTCCGGCTGTGAGAGGTAAACAGCATCACCCGGGGTTCGAACCTGTGATTCCTGGGTGATAGGGCGAGCGCTTTACCACTGCGCCACTCGGAGGCCCTCAGTTTAATATTGTTACCTTTAAAATTTCTCCTTTTATAAAGGATAGAGTCAATATAATATATATATATATAATATATATATGTAAATAAATATTTTATTTACTTTATAAAAGATATTTTCATCTCATAATTCATGTCACACCAACCTGAGATGAATTACTGATATATACTGCCTGACCAAGAAAAAAGTTACACACACTAACATTTTGTTCGCATGAAAAAACAATGAATCTTGGTTTTGCCATCCTAGAATATCGCCATCGCATCAAGAAAGAAAATGCCCATCAGTGGGATAACCTGGTCATTTAGTCAATTCACATAGTCAGCTGAATTTTTTTTGACTGACTGAATTTTTTTGCCACATAATATTGTTGAGTGTAGTTCTGACCAACTGAAGCAAACCCAGATCATAATTAAATTAAATTAAATCGAAATTAATTTGTATTGCACTTTTAACAATGGGCATTGTTGCAAAATCAAAGGTTTACAAAATTATGGAAATGTGTATGAAATGTGAAAAAATGTGTACGAATCAAAATGATCAGATTGTCCCTGATAAACAAGCAAGAAGAAAAATTTTCTGAGATGGCAAACCTGATAGGAGGAAACCTTGAAAGGAACTAGACTGATCAGGGAACCCATCCTCATTTGGGTGATAACAGATAGCATGAATTGTTATGCAGTCATACTAAGTGTTAGGTTTTTGGAAGTTCAATATAACAGATGATGTCTTTAAGTTAATATCCAGTTTGTTAATGGAGGCTCATATAGAGTGTTGGAAGGTCCAGTCCTGAACTATTGAGCTAAATTCCAAATGTCCTCTTTTCAGCCAACTTTTTATCACTGTGAATCTTTTTCTACTATTCTAAAACCAAATCCTTCTTGCAATTCTGTATATTTTTTATTATTTGAGGAATTAATTTTAAAAAGTAATTTTAGGATACGTTCAGAGTCTCCTATTTATAGATCCTTATTTCCAACTCCCCTGTGTTCCTTTGATTCTCCTTGCTTCAGTTTTGACCTCTGCTCCACCTTTGGAATTTATCAATATGGATTGACCCAAGAACCTTATTTTCTTGAGGTCTTGCCATTGCTCATGGATATGAATTGAGTATAGGGAATAGTTCTAATAAAGAAACACTTATGTCCACCTACCTCTGGATGTCAAATGTTATAGTCCTTGACATAGGGAGCCTATGTGTGAAAACTCGGCAGTTCTGCCTAGGGCACATTGTGTTTTATATGTGTGCCATGTTTATGCAGGTGCTGTTGTTAAATAGAATATTTTCGAAACATAAAAAAAGCAAGTAGGGTATATGAAATTACATGCTGGGTCAACCAGCATTGTAAAATTAGTGACTTTGTTGTTTAATTTGGTGCCATTAATTGCGCTGTTAGAAATGTCATTAACTGAACAAAACCAGTCATGGTCTGATTATTATTGTTTCCTAAGGACTAATCACTAATCAGCATTATTTCCTAACCAATCACCATTTTTCCCAACAACCAATAATTGATCACCTTTGTTTCCCAACAACCAATCACTGATCAACATTGATTCAAATGACCAAGGACTAAACACCATTATTTTAAACATTGTTTCCCAAGAGCTAATCACAGATCATTATTGTTTCCCACTAGTTACCATTCTTCAAAACAACCAATAACTGGTCACCATTTCTCCAAATGACCAAGGGCTCATCACCATAATTTACCAACAACCAATCATTGGTCAACATTTTTTCCCAAGAGCCAATTACTCATCAAAGTTGTTTGCCAACAACCAGTCACTGATTGCTACTGTATTGTTTCCCACAATCAACCATTGATCACCATTGTTCCCAATGATCAACCAATAATCACTATTGTTCTCAACATCCAGTCACTTATCAAAACTAAATTCTGCATAATTGAATACTGATGTGTACAATTTAAAAAAGTATACCAGACTTATGCCAGACTTACTGAACACAACCCTGAATATATAAATGTAATTTTTGTTCATGCCATGACCAAGATACAACTACGTTTACGTTCTAGGTAAAATGCTACGGTTCATTACTTTTTTATTGCAATAAAGATAGATTTTATTATATTCTATTATGAATAACCAAGTATCTCAAGAAGATCTTCTTTCCTCTTATAGCACATCTTGATATGCAAATGAGCATGGTGATTCAGTGAATATGCAATTAAGTCAATGGTGTCATTTGGCAGCTTCTAGCCACTGTTTGAGCATGCAGTAGTTAACTTTCTCCTGAACAAATTTGGCAGCACTGAGGTCACCACTGTGTACAATGTATCCATGTGATATAACAAGCGAGGCATGTGTGAGGGAAGCAGAACAAACTAAAAACAAGCTGAGCAGCAAGAAGAGAACCAAACCCTGTGGAGCTGAGTTCAGAAGAAGAGCAGATGCTGAGTTCAGAGAGTGAGCAGAAGTGCTCAAAATACAAAAGCAACTACGTTATCATTTTCACGTAATTTTTCACCTGGGGCACCAAATAGCTTAGGGTCAGTACTGTATTGGCCACGTTTGGTGCTATAGAAATGAAAAAATAAAATAGATATTTCGAAAAAGAGAAATGTATTGTAATTCTATCTTCATAAAATACTCACAGTTAAGGATATGAGCAAATATTTTTCCAAGATCTGGATAAAAGGTTACTGCGTGAGTGACCAAGTGGCTTTGAACTAAAACATTTGCATTTTGATTGAATGTGACAGAGACACAAGTGTGCCCTGGCCAGAAGAGACATTATGTTCATAATAATACACCGGATTACTTTAATATCAAGAGACATTTCAATATGGGTATTCAAAAGTGTGATTATCAAATGGCATATTTATAGCCGTTCTCCTTGGAAAATCTCTTCTGCAGATTTCCCAGCGGCCACTGCAGGATCAAGAGGTTCCTGAGCATGAATACATTAAATCAATCGATTTCCTTCATGTATTTATTCTGATTCTCGAGCTTAGCATCCTGTAAAATCAACACTAGTTTATTTCTTTAATTATCTTTGCTCTATATATACTGCATATATTCTGTTTTTTTGTGTAGAAAATATACCAACAACCAACACATCTCCTTAAGCATTTTTTCCTTATTTTTACTTTCACCATTGTACATAAATACTGAAGACATCCAAACTATGAAAGAACACGTATGGAATTATGTAGTAACAAAAAAGTGTTAACCATCCAGAATATATTTTGCCAAAAGTAGCAACATTTACGGTACAGTAGCTTTAATGACAGCTTAGCACGCTCACGGCATTGTCTCATCAGATTCACGGGTGGTCACGTGGAATGGTTTGCCTTGTTGAGAGATAATTTGTAACATTTCTTGACTTCTTAATATGTTTTAGACCATCAGTTGTCTTGTCTAGAGTCAATAGCCCTATTAGTGCTACTAAAACTACCGTACAAATCCAAATTATGGCAAGAAACACTTAGTTAAGTAAAAGGAAAAGGCAGTCCATCATGGCTATAAGAAATGAAGGTCCCCCAAAAATCTCAAGAACTTTGAATGTATCTCCAAGTGCAGTCACAAAAATATCAAACACTATGATGAGCCTGGCTTTCATGAGGAGCATCCCAGGAAAAAATGATCAAGAACTACCTCAGTTGCAAAGGATAATTTATTAGAATTACCAGCCTCAGAAACAATTTGCAGCATCACAGATTGGAGCTCACATAAATGCTTCTTAGAGTTCAAGTGGCAGAAAGTGTAAGTCAGGCCTTCATGGTTGAATTGCAGCAAAGAAACCATTACTTCTGAGGAACAACAAGCTTAGGCTAAGAAATACAAGGAATGGGCATTAGATCAGTGGAAACTGTGCTTTGGTCTGATGAGTCGAATTTGAATTTTTTTTTTCTTTGTTAAACATAGAAAGGGTGAAAAAATGGTTCCTGGATGTATGCTTTCCATTGTGAAGTATGAAAGCATGAAGGAGGTGTGATGGTGTAGGGGTGCTTTGCTGTTGACACTGTTGGTGACTTTGTCAAAAAAAAAACATTTCCCCCAGATTTTCTCCCTAATTTAGTCGTATCGGGGGCTCCCACATTAAGGCTACTACTACCACTCAGATGGGAGGGCTGAAGGCTATCACGTGTTTCCTCTGAACCATGTGACATCAGCCAACCGTATCTTTTTCGAACTGCTCGCTCACTCACCATTGGGGGTGGCGTAACACACTCGGAGGACAGCGCTATCTGCTTCTTTTGCTTGCGTGAGCTCACAGACGCCCCTGATTGGCTGTAGAGCCGTGATTCATGTGGGAGCATTAAATACCTCTCATCCCCCCCTCTGAGAGAACTCGGCCAATCAGCTCTCTCTAGACCTCCAGCTGCGAGAGGTTACAGCATCGACTTAGTCAAACTTGTGGGCACACTTAATTAGCATGGCTATCAGCATTTTTCAGCGACATGCTATCCCATCTGGTTTGCAGACATACATATTGATAGATAGATTTTTTGAATGCATTTTTGCACAAAACAAGGGTTTTTGAATGTGGCCCTTGCACTCTGGGTGACAAACTTCAAAGCAGAGCAGGAAAATTTTAAATGACCAAAATCTATTGTACTGTACTTATATGAACCTTAATTTAAATTTTTTGATTGACAGATTTGTAAAAGCCCAAACCATTAAAGAAGCATTGTACTGTGAGGTTAAACTGATTATGTATCGATCATTAATTGGTTTACTCAAACCAATGATCAATAACGGAACGTTTACCAATCGCATTATTAACATGCTACATACATTTATATATATACAGTTGAAATCAGATATTTACATACACTTCAGAAAAAAACACAAAAACTTTTTTTCTTTACTGTCAAACATTACATCAGAGTAAACTTTTCTGTTTTAGATCAATAAATATAAAAAAATTTTGGCATTTGTTAAATGTCAGAATCGAGCGAAGGAGAATTTTTATGTTTTTTTTATCCCTTTTATCAGAAAAGTCTAAAGTATACATACATTAAATTTATTGTGTCTTTAAATAAAAAGAAAACTTCAGATAATTCCATTCTGAGCTTAAGAAGCTTCTGATAGGTTAATTGATTCCATTTGAGTTAATTGGTGGCACACCTGTGGATGCATATAAAGGCACACCTCAAACACAGAGCCTCTTCCTTTGACATCATGGGGAAATCCAGGGAAATCAACCGTCATACCGCTCAGGAAGGAGACGGATTCTGAGCCCCGGAGAGAAAAGTTTTTTGGTGCAAAATGTCGCACTAATGTCGCATCAACCCCAGGACATCAACCCCAGGACAACAGCAAAATACCTTGTGAAGATGCTGGCTGAAGGTAAGGCCACCATAAGCTGAAAGGTTACTCTGGGAGAAGAAAGCCATTACTCCAAAATCACCATAAAAAAGCCACACTACAGTTTGCAACTGCACATGGGGACAAAAATCTTAATTGTCCTGTGGTCTGACGAAACAAAATCTTTATTGTTCGGCCGTAATGATAAACGGTATATTTGAAGGAAAAAGTCGAAGCTTTAAAGCCTCAGAACACCAACTGTGAAGTATGGGGGTGGTAGTATAATGTTGTGCGGCTTTGCTGCAGAAGGGACTGGTGCACTTCACAAAATAGGTGGCATCATCAGAAAAGAAAATTATGTGGATATATTGAAGCAACATCTGAAGATATCAGCCAGGAAGTTAAAGCTTGGGCACAAATGGGTCTTTCAATTGGACAATGACCTCAAACATACCTCCAAATTAGTTACAAAGTGATCAAACTGATCTCAACGCCATAGAAAATTTGTGGGTGGCACTGAACAGGCGAGTGCAAGGCCTACAAACCTGGCCCAGTTACACCAGTTCTGGTAAGAGGAGTGGGCCAAAATTCCAGCAAACTATTGTAGAAAGCTTGTGGAAGGATACCCGAAATGTCTGGCCCAGGTGAAAAAGTTTCAGGGC
The DNA here is from genome assembly GCA_028570985.1 of Heterobranchus longifilis. Taxonomy (NCBI): domain Eukaryota; kingdom Metazoa; phylum Chordata; class Actinopteri; order Siluriformes; family Clariidae; genus Heterobranchus; species Heterobranchus longifilis. Next base: position 6,287,490 of record JAOVVB010000027.1, on the reverse strand, counting down.
AATTCTCACTTACTCTCACGCATCTCCTATACCGCTTTATCCTGTATTCAGGGTCGTGGGGACCTGGAGCCTATCTCAGAAGGCTTAGGGCACGAGGCAGGGAACACCCTGGACAGGGTGCCAATCCATCGCAGGGCACACAAACATACACACACTCACACACTCCGGGGCATTTTGGGAATGCCAATTAGCCTAACCTGCAAATCTTTGGACTGTGGGAGGAAACCGTAGTACCCGGAGGAAACCCACCAAGCACGGGGAGGACATGCAAACTCCATGCACACAGAGACAGGAATAGAGACTGGCCGGGGAATCAAACAGACCCTGTACAGTAGGTGCATGCTAACCACTACACCACCACAGGGCAATTCTACCAAATACTAATAAAGTGTATGTAAATTTTTTACTGATGAAAGTAATAATAATTAAAAAATAGTATAAAATTATCCCTCGCTCGATTCTGACAAATGCAAAAAATTTGTTAATATTTATTGATCTAAAACAGAAAAGGTTCACTCTGATTTAATGTTTGACAGTAAAGTATATGTAAATATCTGGTTTCAACTGTATGTAGGATCCCTATAACTGGAACATGCATGTGCCTGTAGATTTAACAAAAAGCCACTTCTACATGTTCTACAGACGTGATCACCATGGACTACAACACCCCTGTACAGAAATCATTGATTTGCAAAGTAAATCCTTATGTCTGACTTCACAAAGCCTATCGCTTATTTTGCTTAGATATCTTTGATATAAACAGGTTTTGCTCCCTGGCCCCTTTTCTTTAGTGCCTGCTTCTGATATCTTTTTTTGCTCACTGCCTGAACCCTTGCTTGTTTTTGTTTACAGTTCTGCATGATGACTTAGATCTGTTTACCTGTGCTTGATTACATTAAACTCATTAACCTGAATTTGCATCTGACTTAACCTCCTTACACAACAACAGTGTACTTCTCTGATAATATAATATTTGGGCAGCTCTGAGACACAATATTGAAGAAACCATGTAATTACTGTCATCACAGTGTAATTACTATGTAAATGTAGCAATGCATGATAATTTACTGACATGCTGGAGCTGCAGAAAATGTCTTATCCCAACTGCATTTTCACTGTTATTAGGAAACCCATTGAATAATAGCCATATCCTGACCAGGCTCAAGATGAATTTGGATCATGCTCCTTTACAGTACATTCAGAAGGAATTTAGCATAGCCAATCCATTACTGGCATGTTTTGGGGCACTGGGAGTTTGTATGGAGATTTCCTCCGGGTACACTGGTTTCCTCCCACAGTACAAAGAAAAAAATGGAGATTAGGCTAATTGGCGTTCCCAAATTGACCGTAATGTGTAAATGCATGTGTGAATGTTGACTTTCGGAACCTCTGTTGTCTAAACAGGGGCTTTGGAGGGCAACAGGAATAAATGGTATAGTAATTGCCATTGGCATCCACAGTCCCTAGTTGGACTACAGAGGTTCCAAAGTGGATGACTGGAGCAACATATATACGAAAGTGACTCAGATCTGATCTAATGAGCGTAAAGACAAAGACAAAAGACAAAGAAAAAATACTAGTAAGCAACAAATACTTAAGTATTCAAATTATTCAGACAAGCCCTAATATATAAAGAAATGAAGGCTTCTTCTGCTCACTCCAGTGATGTTGACTCTGATCATTATTACCCAGCAGATCAAGAAAGCAGAAAAAATGAAAGCATCTCTAGAAGAAGTGCAAAAAAAATTACCCCTTGACATGCGACTCCTGCTATCACAGAATAAATCTCGGGAAAGCTGATGAATGATTGGACAGAGATAATTTCCCAGAACATATATAAAGCCATGGTATGTGTGTATTTGGGGTTCATATGGAAATGGAGAGGCAAGGAAGAGAGGAAGAGGAGAGCAGAAGAAAGCAAGGAGCATGGCTGGAGAATGGAGAATTGTATGAGGCTCAGCTTGCAGAAAGAATGCTCCTTGAACTGAAGTGCACCTCAGTGTCAATAGAATATGCTAATCCCAAACTAAGAAATGTAATCAAAGGAATATCAATGCTGTCAACTGCTTACTCTAGATTTTATATTTTATTTAACTTTTTTTTCTTGATCGATATTATTACTGATGGTATCTTTGTGTGTGTACAGATGGAAGTGGAAATAAAAGATGGATGTAAATAGACTAGCATAACTCACATAAATCTTCTTCCTTAAATTAAATTCAATTTACCATAAAACTAGACTGTTTAGATTTAACACAACATTTTAAAACTAACAACTTTCTGTAAAAAATATTATTGTAGCGTAGTGGTTAGCACTGTCTTCTCACACCTTTAGGGTCCAGGTTTGATTCCTGTCTCGTGTCTGTGCCCTATGCTTGGTGGGTTTCCCCATAGTGTGTGTGTGTGTGTGTGTGTGTGTGTGTGTGTGTGTGTGCACGCACGATGGATTGGCACCCATCCAGGATGTACCCCGTCCCGCTCCTAAAGTCTCCTGGGATAGCCTCCATGCCCCGAATGACTCTGTATACATAACTTACTGATAATGAATTCTGTATCTTATATCATAAAGTTACTAGTCTTTTCCTAGCTATGCTCACACTGCATCACTGACAAATAAGGTTGCTCATTACAGTTCTCTGGATCCTCTGGATTTAGCACCTACATTACAGTATGAACACCTTTAGTCACATTTGTTCATACTGCCCCTTGCTATACTTTTGATTTATGCTGGTTTGCCCTATGCTGGCTCAATGCCCTTGTGTGGAATGGTTGGCTAAACAACCTGACCTCGCTGTGCATAAACAGATGTAGGCTGCGTACAAACATACTTACATCATTGGGGTGACTAGAGACAACAGTCCATCCATCCATCCATCCATCTAACAACCTCTGTAGTCCAACTAGGGACCTTGGAGGCCAATGGTGACCATTGTGTTTATTTCCATTTTTACAACAATGGTAGGACCTCTGACCAATCTTCACATTCAATATTCAATATTCATTACAGGCTATTCGGGAACACCCAGACCCTGGAGTTGCAAGGACATACCAGAGACAACAGTAGGTAAAAAGACTGGTTATATCACCTGATATTATTACTCTATATTTGGAAATCATTTGTATGAATACTGTACAGCCTTTTAAAGGTTTTTTGCTTACAAGACTGAGACAATTCATGGTCAGCTCATTTCTCCTATATTATCATAAGCCCCAGGACTGGTACTTTATAAACGCCCTTCATAATTTTGATCCTTCAAAAGAGGCTCAAATCTCTAATAATATTGTTAGGTCACGCTCTTCTACTTGTCAGCTTGACCCAGTTCAAACATGCCTTCTTAAGGCATGTCTGACAGTTATTCTTCAACTAATAACATTGAGTATCTACTTCTTTCTTGTTACTGGAGAATTCCTGACTCACTGAAAAGAGCTATGATTAAATCTCTGTTAAAGAATCCTGGTTCTGACCCTGGTGATTTCAATAATTATAGACCAATTTCTAAACTGCATTTTCTTTCTAAAATTTTGTTGAAAGTTTTGTTGCTGCATAGTTACCTTGGAATCAATGACCTTTTCTCCAATCTGGGTACCGGTCCAGGCTTAGCACCAGGACGGCCTTGATAAAAATAACTAATGATCTTGGCAGATGGCAGACTCTTGCCAGCTTCCCATTCCTATTCTTCTGGATCTTAGCTCTGTGTTTAGAAGGATATGATGATATGATGATACTATTAGGATGTCTCTTTAATATTGGGATTCGTGGCACTGTATGTGTTTTCTGTTTTACAGGTAGGATGCCATTTGCCCAGATTAGTCACTGTTAGTCTGTGATTTCCACCTGTGATTTAATACCCCAAAGCTCTGTGCTAGGAGTTACAATTGTTACTGTATGTGGATGACACTCAGCTTTATTTTCTATTTTAATGATACCTGCTCCAGTGATGCTTGGGTATTGATGACCAGCAATTACCTTAAACTGAATACTGGTAAATGTGAAAAGCTGGTTGTTGGTTCCAAATCTGCTTTTTCAAAAGTCATATTTGGTCTATTTTTGCAGGCTGCGACAAAGCTAGATTCCATTCCATTCATGACAACTGTGTAGGGATGGATTTTTATGCAACTTATGCAAAATATTGGGTAAAGGCAATTTTAAGTGACAGCAGCATTGCAGGTGTCAATTAACTAGCCACTGTAGCTACTGTATGCATTTTGAACATGACTGTATTTCAATTGCATCTTGATTGCCATCCCAAAGAAACTTTACATCGGCTTGAAATTGTACAGAATTCAGCAGCAAGGCTTATTATGCAGGCTAAACTATCAGGCCATATCACACCTACTTTTGCTCAATAGCATTGGCTTCCAGTTTCTCACTACATTCAGTTAAAAAAATGACTGTTAACATTTAAAGCCCATCATAATTTTTGTCCTTTATCAGAATTACTTCAGAGTGTACCCTACTAATCGCTTGTTACAATGCTCTTCAGCAGCGTTGCTTTTGGTACAGCATTCTGCATGATTGCACAAAGGCCCTAAACCCTCCCAACATTCATACTGTAATTCCTCCCCTGTCTCAGAGTTCAAGTCAGCTCTCAAGACCTTTTTCTTATATGTAGTTTATGAGTGCTATGCCTAAAAGGGTGGGAGGTCCCCGGTTAGAGCCCTGACACTGCTGGGTTGACACCGTTGGACTCTTGATCAAGGTCCTTCACCACCAAGTGCTCAGATAAAACTGGGTGTTATGCTGGCAGCCTAGCCCATTTAAATAACTGCCACAGAAACAGCGACTGTATATTTTGATGCTCAATGTGCCAGGCAGCAAGTATATGGAACCATCCGTCCATTCATTCATCCATTCCTAAAAAGGTTTTTATGTATAGCAAACATAAACATTACATAAGTTAAACAGCAATATGAATAATAACACTAATATGAAATATATATAAATATGAAAATATGAAGAAGAAGAATTACTGAAGATCAAGGTCAAATTTGGAAAATATAAAAACTTGCTTGATTACTATAACTGTGCTAAAAGTGGTTTTAAATTAGTTCTCTGTCACATGTTTAGGCTTTGTCACATAGTCATGATCACAGGGTGAGAACTTTGTTATTGGTACCCAGCAAGGGAAAAAAAGAAGTGAAACTTTCCATCCAGAGATGGAACATAAAATAATATAATGCTACCATGACCATGTATCCTGTAGCTGCAAAGTGTGTGAAAATATACCTATGGGTAATCAGAACAAACAAAAACCTTAGGTTTATTCAATGTCCCGTTGTCTTGTTTTAACAGCAATGTTTCCGAGACAGCAATGTTTCCCAGATTCTGTTGTACACTCGGGTATTAGTTGTGTTTCTAATAATTAATGCCAGGTTTACACTGTATGATTTCCAGCCCATTTTGGTTTTGTCTTAGAACACAAGTGCCAATATGGTGCCATGATAACCAAAGACAGTCTGGAACAAAGTTTTGGCAGTAGGCACAGCATAGTGATTTTGTAAGCACAAAGATTTCTTCAATCATCATGTCCATCGTTAAAAGATCTTCATTACATAATCTGACATGGAGAAAACATTATCACTCAATCTGGTTAAAAATGTGGACAAGATTTTATGCATACAGTATGACAAGTAATTATTTTTAAAGACTACTGTAAAACTGGCTTGAGTTGCATCGCTGGCACAGACAAATTGAATGTGTGATTTCTGGATAGTATATACAGTATTCATACATATTTATACAAATAAACAGACAGACAGACAGATAGATAGATAGATATTTTCTTGTATGCAAGGAAGTTTGATCTCAGGTTTAGAATTCCTAGAAAACACATTTTATAGAATTTCTGGAGAGAAGAATAACTGGAAATAGCACTCAAGTTTTGTAGGGACAAATCTATAGAAATACATTTCTGTAGAAAAGGATCCTGGAAAAAAAAGTTGGATGCCTTTTTTAATGCGACCCTCCCCATTTTTTATTTGGCCAGGATTGGTTCACTTCCCGGGAATTGAATCTGGATCACAGCAATGAACATATGAAACATTGGCAACTAGTCCACCAGGTAATAGGGCAGGGGTAGCTCAGTATTTTTACAGTATGGTGTTGGCCTACTGATCGGAAGGTCCCAGGTTCCATCCCCAGCACCACCAGGTTGCTGCTGTCGGGCCCTTGAGCAAGGCCCTTAACCTTCAACTGCTCAGATGTATAACGGGATAAAAAATTTAAGTCGCCCTGGATAAGGCCGTCTGCCAAACGCCGTAAATGTAAATAACGTAATACCTCCTGCTCCGGTCCACAGCATTAAATAAGGATGGAGTTCTGCTGGGTGTGCAGTACGTTGTCTCCACAAGCTCCACATGTTTCACTTCAAAATGTTCAAATGTGATAATGACAATCAAAACGTAAACAATGCAGCTTGATGGAAATAAAATGAAAGAATTCACTTGAACAAAGAAATGATCTCAGGCTTGCAGCAGCACCTGTAATGATGTGATGCACAGCATGGGTTTTAATAAGATCTATAATCCATCAGAGACTTAGCGATGTTATTTATTTATTTTTTAATTATTGGCAAGGACAAGAAGAGCTCTTGTGTAACCTATGGATATTTCATAGCACTGTATAAATAAGAGAATTCTAAACAACTCATTGGGATTTCATTTAAAATGAAACAGTCTATAAATAAAGGAAAAGTGCACTAAAATATGAATGTCTTCTCAGAAAGTTAGCTGAAGCTATTCTAAAGCAAGATAAGTGGAGACATAAAGTTAAATGTACAAGATTGACAGAACTGTCCACCCCTCCATGGTTTATTCTCCTCACCCTTTAGCTATACATTACCAGCTAGAATTTAAAACTACCTTTTCTTCTGGGTATAATTACCTCCTTAAAATAACAAATATTTTATGTATTTAAATAGCTTAATGTAGCTTGTAGCATGTAGCTAAGCTAATATTGGAGGACACTGGAAAAAAAGAAGACCCATGTATCAATATATTTAAATTAAAGGCAGAATTTACACTCAAAAAACTATGCTAAACAAAAATAAATATTGGTAAAAATCTGTAGGTTTGACTCATTAAATAGATTTAAATATAATACAAACCTCATTTAGGGGTCAGGGGTAGCTCAGGTTAAGGCATTGGACTACGGTTTGGAAGGTCCCAGGTTCAAATTTAAGTTGTCCCTGTTGGGCCCTTGAGCAAAAGATGTATAACGAGGTAAAAATGTAAGCCAAATGCCTAAATATAAATTTCAGTAAAATAGATGTATATGTATGATCAATATGTATAACCAACAGAAGGCCCAAATCATTTTGAGTGTATGTTCAAACAAAAAATAAATAAAACACTTGTACACTACAAGTATGTCGTCATCGGACACTTATGTGTTTGTTGAATAGTCCATTCCAGATTTAGTCCCCATATGCTCTATAAACTACAACCTTCTAGGAAATTATTTTGTAATGTAGCTATGGGTATTGATGTCAAAGTAAGAGTTTTGGAAAGGCCAGGGCTTTGTGCGGACCACTCAAGTTCATCCTCTCCAGCCTGGTGCAAACCATGTCTTTATGGAGCTTACTTTGCACAGGGGAGTTCTCAAGCTTGAACATTTTTGGGCTTCTTAATTCCAGTGATGGGTCATGGGTAGATCAGTGGTTAAGGCGCTTGAATGCTGATCAGATGGTCCCTCTGTTCAAGTCCCAGCACCAACAAGTTGAAACTGTTGGGACCTTGAGCAGTGTCCTTCACCCTTATCACTCAGATACAAGTGGGCATTGAGGTGGCAACCTGACCTCATAAAAACTGCCACTGAAATGACATATATCTCTCTCCAGTTGTGGGGAGTGTCCCTCACCTGATATGGCTTATGGCACATTACCTTACATTACCTAATTCCAGTGACGGGAAATTGCAAAGCTGTAGCATCCAAATGCATTACATCAAATTGTGTGCGTCCAACATTGTGGCAGGAGTTTGGGGAGGAACCAAATATAAGGTATGGTGGTCAGGTGTTCATATACGTTTGACCATATACTGTTAATACAGTATAACTTACTTCTAATCCTTTGAGCAGCCATATTGATTTGATTTTACACAGGGTTAAGAAGATCTTCGGAGGAGGAATTCTGAGTTGCGAGAGTGTTTTCTTTGGTTTTTCCAAGTCAGAGTTACAATTTTTAGTCAAACAGCATATAAAGCAAGAAGAATCTAAAAACCTCCCACTCATGCAACTTTTTTGTTGCATCCTGCGGGATCCCAGTCCTGACGCACACTTCTAGTCTCAACTTTTTGCCCTGTGAAACTTTCTGCCAAGCTTGAAAAAAAAAGAACCTCAGTAGTGTGCTTCTATTCATATCTGCATTCAAATCTGTTTAGAACACGTTCTGTTCAGTATGAATAATGTATTTATTTTTGGGTTTATTAGCAATGTTCCTACTATTTCTCTCCAAATCTCCTAAGGTTGGAGGTGTATACCACACATTGTGTACAGGTTTTCCAAGCCCCAGATGAATATGTGCATTTTAACAATGATGTGGCAGATGATGATGCTTCTTGAAAGTCTGGCATGATAATGACAATAATAACAACACTATTTGTGGAACAGTAGTTTTGCAGTGTACATACTGTAGGTGATGCCTTAGGCAGTACTTTGTCCATATTTTGTCTGGGATGGACTCTTTCTCTTCTTATCTTTCACTGTCTCTCTCTCTCTTTCTCACTTCCTGTCTCTATTTTTAATATAAGTACTTTTCCATAGATTGAGTAATCTGATGACAGTGGCATATGTCTGGTTTTTTTTCTAGTCGAAATAATAGCAAAAAACCATAAGGGAAGTCTTTCCTCCACGTCTGCCTGTAATAAGAAGAGACAGGAAGGTGAGCATTGAGCGACCTGAAAATACACAGTGGGGAAACACAAGCAAGAATGCAAATTGTGCTCAAACATGAATAAACACATGCACGCTTACACACACACACACACACACACACACACACACACACCTGGTTCAGGAGGCTGGGGCATGGGTATAAATGCTGCTACGCTCTGATTGAAAAAAAAAAAAAAAAAAAAAAACAGCTAGCTGTCAAACAAGTCATGCGTGAGAGAGTCAGGTGGGAATCAGCATGTGTTGGTTGGGTGAGTGTAAAACATGGAGAAGGAGTTTAAAACAGACTGTTCTTTGACCTCACACTCATTCCAAACATGCTCTTTTTAGTCTGAAAAACAAATAGCTGAAATAATTCTTTGTTAATTCCGATCTAAAAAAAAATGTATGTCATCTGCTTATCACTGTACATGGAGTATTATATGCCAAGTAGTTTCTACCGAATAATCTGATCAAAATATTTAACTATCAGGTTAACAATATGTATCACTCCATGTCTAGTGTTCTAACATTCAGTAATTACACCTTAACTGTCAGACAACAGCATGGGGAAAGTACATCAGTACCGTCCACAGGACTGGAAAGAGGAGAGAGCAGCTGCCTGCCAAAAACCCACATTCAAAACCAGTCACGGAAGCACTCTCAGCAAAAAAAACTGATAATGATATGTCATATTAAACAACAATTTGTCCACTTAGGGATTGCCTCTAAGTCGTTCTTCATTGTTTTGTTCATGACTAATGTGAGCTACAAAGCTAACTAGCTTCTAAAACAAGGCTGAATCCCAAATCCCCTTCCTTATTAAGGGAAACTACCTGGTGTGTGGGAGAAAGGATTGTACCGTTTAATGCTCCTTGGGATTTGACCCGGGAACCCTGGCAGTTAGCTGATTATTCTAATGTCATTTTTAAATATAATATAAAGAGAAACCTTATGTTCAAATGAGATTTAAAGGACTGTCCACCACTTTCATGGTTGATTCTCCTCACCCTTTGGCTGCTTGGACCATTAAACACAACTTGGCACAGGTTTTTTGCCGGATGCCCTTCATGATGCAACCCTCCCATTTTTACTCATGCTTTGGACCGGCACTGAATCCACTGGCTGGGGTTTGGGCATTGGGTGGGAATTGAACCCGAGCCTTCCGCACAGCAGGCAAGGAATTTCCTGGTAAGAATGGTTAGCTGCTTAGCTACTAAAAAAACTGCTTTCACCTCTGTTAAATACTCTGTCGGTCACCAGCTCAACTTCTAGTCATGGAGGGATATGTATTGGTGGAGCGAAATACCTGGTTAAATAAAGAAAGAAAGAAAAAAATAATAATTTGTTGATAATAAATGGTGTTTGTAGAACTGATGATATTCAGCACAACAGCACTCCCTGTCATCTAATATTGCTTAATTATACCTATACTGAATCGCTAATAAGAGTCAATTAATAGTACTAATAGGTTACTACTAGCACCTGGCAGCAATGCTATCCGCATGTTAAAATCTCATTATCATGTAACAAGAGCTCAGTGCACTTCCCCTTTTCACCAGGGAAGGACAATCTCTTCAATTTGCTTTGTGGTCACTTCTTGTGTTCACTATACAAGCACATGCTTATAATGAACACTTTGCATAGTCTTGCATTCCCTTGGGTTTGTGTAAATTCTCAGGCATAGTTTTCTTTGTCTGTCATATTTTTTCACTATTGTGTTGCTGATTCTTGATTAATCATTTCACCTTGTTTTTTGCGGATGATCATTGGATTACAATTTTAACCTAACCTCTTTGCTAAGAGCTGCTTGAAAATCTGAAATACAGTACATGTAACTCTCGCTTCGTGAGCATGAATTTGGGTGAGAGGGTCATGGGGGCGCCTTTAGCTTATCCCAGGAGACTTCGAGCAAGCGAGGGGGTACACCCAGGATAGGGCACCAATCCATTGCATCAAGTATGGCTGCAACAGGCAAACTCCACGTACACAAACCCGAGGTAGGAACCGAACCCTCGACCCTGGAGGAGCGAGGCCACGGTGCTACCACCATGACAGCTCACGCTTGATATCTTGTTCAATTATTTGATCATTCACCAGACTGTAGGTAAATTATTCACATAAACCCTGAATAAAGACCAAGATATTTCTGTAGTCTTTTCTTGGCATCTTCTTGGCTTCACCTAATTGCTGAAGCCTTGGTCCTTAAGATGTGAACAGGATCTCCTTTGTTGAAGTATATTGATCAGGAGAGGGACAGTACTGTAGGTATACCATGGAACACCATGAAAACATGCAGTCATCACCATGTGGAACAAATAGGGCACCACAGTGGCCTTACGAAGAACTGGATCTTCCTTCAAAATGTAAACAAGACAATACTTAAAGGGAAGCTGCCAAAAAACCTGCAGCATCATTAAAAGGAGTTGTACTGGAGCAGAATATCTGACAAATACTGATTACTCTCTATATGTGACAACAATCTTTCATGCCATTCACAAGTCTGGGCTAAGAGGTAGGGTGGCGGAAAACATCACAATCCAACTAAATTACCCCAAACCATGTGGCAAAATGTGCTATCGTCTGATGAGACCAATTCCAAAAGGCTTAATAATTTCAGAATCCCAAAAGGTATGTTTGGCACAAAAAAAAGCACAATCACCAAAGGAACACTATACCCATGGTGATAGCAGCATCCTGCTTTGGGACTGCTTTTTATCAGCCAAACCTGGGGCTTTTTGTCAAGATGAATCACCAGTTGATTTTAGCACAAAACATTCAGGCATCTGGTGTAAAGCCAGAGATGAAAAGGATTTTCACCTTTCAGCACGACAGTGACCATGACCATACGTCCAAATCAACAAAGTGATTACATAATCAAAAGAAGATCAATGTTCTGAATGGCCCAGCCAGAGCACAGACAACTAATATGACTACAAATCTGTGAGGTGACCTGAGGTGGGCTGTGCACAGGAGACAGCCTTAACAATCGATGAATCTAGAATGCTTTTGTAAGAAAGAGTCAGAAAATATTGGCAAGTCAAGATGTAGCATGCTGATTAACTCTTAGTGGCGTTATAGAATGAGAAGGTGCTTCAACAAAGTATACTCATAGACAAACAAAACCATTGCACTACAAAGAATTATATAAAATATGCAATGTTACAAAAACAAACAATCGAAATCATGGTTTTTAGATTTTAGAACACATTACCTGTGGTATTGATAGTTTTTTCACTTCATTTGTTTATTCATTCATCTTTTATACTGCTTACACTGTTCGGCCAGGATGCTTAGGGCATGGGGCGGGGTGCACCGTGGATAGGGTGCCAATCCATCGCAGATAACACATACACTCCAATACACTACAGGAAATTGAGAAATGCCAATCAGCCTAATCTTGCATGTCTTTAGATGGTGAGAGGAAACAGGAGTACCCAGCGAGGACAGGAAGCATGCAACCTCCATGCAGGTGGGAATCGATCCCTCAACCCTTGGGGTGTGAGGCCACAATGCTAACCACTACGCCACTGTGCTGCCTCTCACTTCATTTGGGATTTTTTTCTTTTATTTTACAATAGCCCCTAAAACCCTTAGCCTTTTTAGCATTTTTTTTTTTGGTTTTAGTTTTTTTGCATTAATATTTTTAATAAAGATATATAGTATTGTGCAAGACAGAGTTCATACCGGGCAGGGCTCATACCGGGTCCTCAGATCCACCAATCAACAACCTAGTGCCTTTGACGCATGACCACCATTCCTCCACAACATAGGCAATATGAACTATATGAAAGAAATAGCACAGATACAGTTTATGTTGATACCCATGTTTTTATGGCATGGTTGTTTCTATGATCAATAATAATAATAATAATAATAATACAAGCATTTAATGAGTTTAACGTTTTTGTGACATCATTCCCATATTCCAGTAATGGTAAAATGTATGCATTTTAAAAGTAGTGATAACTTTGGTTCGGCACGGTGGCTTAGTGGTTAGCACTGTCGCCTTGCACCTCCTGGGTCCGCGTTTGATTCTCGGCCAGGTTCGATTCCCACCTCTGTGTGCATGGAATTTGCATGTTCATGGTTTCCTTCGGGTACTCCGGTTTTCTCCCACAGTCCAAAGACATGCTAGGCTAATTGGCGTTCCGTTACCGTTGTGTGTCAATGTGTATGTGTGTACCCTTTGATGGATTGGCACCCTGTCCAGGATGTACCCCCCCTTGTGCCCTCTACGACCTTGTCTACAGGATTAAGCGGTATAGACAATGAGTAACTTTGGTTCTATCTGGCATATCTGAAAACCCAAATGCACAGTTTGATATCTGTAGACACACACCAGCAGGATATGCATATAAGCAGATGTTTAGTTTTTTTTTAATCAGTCATTTATGAGTGCTTATAGCCACAGGTGTCTTAAAGCTGTAATAATAGGCAGTTTATTACTATGGCAAAAAAGTTACAAAATGCTCATGCTTGTGGTTTTAACTGGCTCATGCTTCTAAAATGATTTAATCATACTGTATGAAGAGGTCGATGCAATATGTATTGATAATGTAACAGAGGTCAATAGCTTCTTCATGTGTTGCTTTTATATTCATTCACATAAAGGGGATTTTTTTTTTCTTCCAACAGTTTTTCTTGCTGTGTGTAGTTCAACGACAGCTTAAGACCCCACTCACAAGGACAAAGAAAATGCACCACTACCCTTCAGTTCAATGAGAATGATGTGCAGTCAGACACACGAACACCTGCTGATGTGAAAAAAAAAAGTGTGCTTTTGATACGCCAAAGGTGCCAGAGCTCCATTCGCAGGCACTCCCATGTAATTTATTCCCTCAGACACAATCGCCCATAAGACCCTAACCAGTGATTATGGGAATTATATCTGGCACTGTAGGCCCAGTTGTTTGGGGGCCCTAAAAAAATTGGTTAGAACACTTCTAGTAAGAAATGCACAATTGTAGAAAGACACACACACATTGAAGAGTGTTTGTCAAATAAGATCAAGTCTGCTTGAATGGAGGGTCCTTGAAAATGTCATTCCTAGTCAGGAGACAGAGAGAGAAAGGAGATTTTTTTAAGGAGGGAGTGGAAAAGACAGAAGGAAATGAGTGAGAATGAAAGAATGAGAATAAAAAAACAGAAGAGTGTCAGATCGAGAGGGGAAAAGAAAAATATGGTGAGAGAGCGAGACAAAGAGAAAGACTCACTGTGTATGTGAGAGAGAGAGAGAGAGAGAGAGAGAGAGAGAGAGAGAGAAAGAGAGAGAGACAGACAGAACAGCTTGATTCTTTCCCAGGGGAAAGAGAGAGCTTCAGCATCCACAGCTGGTGCTGAGACTTCTCCCTTATAAATATTCGCATATTTAATTAGCCAGAAGTCCTCTCCGTACAAACACTGTCATGAGGCTCGGATTCGTCAGTCACACCGCATTCAACAATGACGTGTCTAAAGGGTAAATCAACCCAAAATTCTATTTGGTAAATTGTAAAAGCCATTCACACAACACTGGTGAGGGATTCATTTCATTACAAGTATATTAGTTTGAAAGCCAAGGTATTATAAACGAATGAATAAACATATTTTAAAGGCATTTGCTCCATCTACAGGCTGAAAATGGCTGGATCCGCCTTGAGCCGTGATTTGATGGAGCGGGTTTGGGTGGCAGGTGCCAAGCACAAAAGCATCTGTGCTTGTCTAGAATACAGACTTCTGATTAACTCACTCATTCTGGACTGAGATTTGAGATGAACATAAAGTAGCTTTAAGTTGATGGATGGGTTATAGGGGGTCTGATCCAGAGCTGTCTGACTGGCTCTGTACACATCTGTGTGTCTGTTTGCACAAGAAAACAAACTTTGAACACCATGACAGAATGAGGTGTTCCAAAGAAGATATAGTGACTCTAGAGTGGCACGACAGAAAAACAGTCACACTATTATCAGGAGATTGTAAGCTTGAATCCACAGCCCTGACTTTGTGGCCAGGAGTCAAAGAGAGCAGAATTGGCCGTGCTCTCCGAGTGGGAGGGATGGCATTACTCTCTCTCTTGTCAAACAGAAAGACACTAGTCAGCGGTGGCAGTCTGTGTTTGCAGAAGGGCAGTTAGTGGTGTGATGAAGCATGAGCAGCAGTTTGAAAACATGCGGTTGCTGGCTTCATGCTACTCAGAAGCATATCTCAGCCTTTACCCTGCCTAATGAGTAGTTGTCCAGTCATGTGGAGAGCTACCTAGTGTGTGGACCAGCAACAATACTGTAATAATCGTGAGGAAAAAAAGAAGGAAGTGGAGAAAAAGATATAGTGATTGGAATGAGAAATGTCTACAGTGTCATCTTTAATGCTTTAACATTCTGCTCAACTTTTCGGTAGAGTATATTTTAAGTTACTACTATATATCTAATTAAAACTTGCATCGAATGTAATCTGATTGAGCCATCTCTACCAATCAGTTGAGGTATGTTACGCTCAAGGAATCCACTAATTGTAATAATCTAAATAATATGTTTATTCAATTGATCTTAGAATACAACAAAAATAAAGTAGATCCAGAGCCGTGAAACATTTGTACTGTTGAACCACAACACAAAAAGTTGCATTTTACGTGTGTTTGTAAATGTGTTTATACTTTTACCATTAAGTGACATCTCAACCATTTGGAAGAGGTATATATTGGGGCTTGTTAAAATCATTAATATCATTGATTGTTGTTGTTATTGTGATAAAAGAATAACAACATACATGACAATTACAAACATTGCTTTGTTCAGTGAGGATGTTAAAAAGTAAATTTTTGAGAGTTTGCAGTAGTATGTACTATACTGTATATGTTATGCACCCTTTCTAGCAAAACTCTATATTAAGAGTTTGCTTTTAACGCAAGTATTTGTCCACTCTGGGGTTCACTTACTTTTTCCACTAGCATTTTAAATGTTGAATAAGTGTGTTCAATAAAGACATGATAAATCAGAATTGTGGTATTATTTTAGGCATATTATATTTGTCAATACTCTTGATGATGAAGATCAGATCACATTTTATGAGAAATTAATGCAGAAAATTATGAAATTCCAAAAGGTTCCAGTACATTTTCTCCCCACTGTAAATGTTGTATATCATTTCCCATAACAGAATTCATTGGCAACTGCCATTGGCGTTGAGCATTCTGCAGTATGTTACTGTCAAGAAATGCCAATAGCAAAACAGGTGTCCATACTGTAGCTAGATTTCGATTCAATGATTATGCTAATCTCATCTTTGATTTTATGACTCTCCAAAACATTTGATGTATACAATGTCTAGTAGCCAAAGCTATAGTAAGTCTGTCTACTCATCAGCTATACTGCTAACGTTACTGGCAAGTTATTTTAAGGCATATAAAACCAGGTTCCTGTTTTTTCAAAAGAGAAGAGATCCACCAACTGGATTTGAAGTCGTTATTAAAATTTTATCATGTGGTTTAAATATTGTGTTGCCGCTCGAAGACATTGAATT
>JAOVVB010000027.1:6246849-6257830 GCA_028570985.1 Heterobranchus longifilis | reverse complement strand
ATTTATATAGCGCTTTTAACAATGGTCATTGTCTCAAAGCAGCTTCACAAAAATGAAAGAAATTCATTAAAAAATAAAAAAAATTAAAAAAAAAAAAAAGTTCTCAAATATAAAAAAATAGATTTTCTATTAGTTGTGCATCTACAAGGCAGATTACAGGGGCTCGTATGCTTGACATAAACTGTTATTTAACAAATGAAAACATATAAGATTTTACTGTATATGGCAAAAGTTTCAAAGATAAATGCATGTATCATTATTGTAAGTGTCAGTGCTTTACAACAGTCAGGTATTTTTACTCAGTGAGGTTCTTTAGGACTTTATGGGATTCTGATTAATTCATTTTGTCATATTCACCTACAAAATCAAAAAATTGGACAGTTTATATCTGTTACAATGTAAATGATGCAGGACTAATTTCCAGACTTAAACACTGGAATTACTTTGGTGCGTGCTTTTATTTAAATTGACACCACCAACATATACAGTAAATTTTCTTAAAAACGTCTCACATCCCCAAAGTGTTTTATTTCCTACAGATTTGAATAACAAAATGATGTAGCATCTCTCAAAACATTTGTCATCTTAGCGGTGATAGAAAAAAGAAAATAATCCAATTATCAGTGTGTAAAATAACAGCTTTGTTGGTATGTATACTCAACTATGAATATGCTGTAAATATGATTTGAAGCATATTCTTTTTAGAATTACAAATCTTCATTTAAACAAAATAAGCTGATGTCTTGGTAACAAGGGACTTTTTTTTTTTTTAACCATTTCTAAAGGGTCAAATTATTGAGCTGCATCAAGCATAAAAAACCGAGGAGATTTGAAATGACAGGAACTGGCTTAATAACCCCTTACACATTATCAAAACCTGGAAAGATAAAACTGCACCGCCAACTGTGTCAACTTGAAAAAAAAAAATCATAAATGGAGATCACTTTTAGAACACTTAAGAACCAACAATAAGAACCATAGCCATGTTTAACAGCGAAAGTAAGAGTATAAAGATTGGATTTTGGAGCAATTGTAAAAGGTCATGTGGTTTGATGAGCTCAGACGAACCCTCTTCCAGAGTAATGAGTGCGTCAGAAGGAAAAGAAGTAGAAGGGAAGCTCATGAAGTGATGCACAGAGGTAAAAGGCTTTATTTTAAATAAAACAAACAGATCCAGATCCTGAAGCAAGGTCTAAAGTATGAAGAGGCTGTGGTCCAGCGATTAACAAACAGATAAACAATGCAATACTAGATTAGTAGAAATCAGGAAACCAGGGAACAAACACAAATCATAAACACTGAGGCTCGGTATACCAGGAGACAAGGCTACACTGAGCAGTGCTTTGCAATGACTATGTATAAGTTTGTATGATCAGTAATCAGGGGAGCTTCTGACTTGGAGTTGAAGGCCACAGTTTCTCTTAGCAGTTATAGTATCTGGGCACTGATTCCACTGTCGATGTGACAAGAATGAAATAGTGTACTTCAAGGCTTTGGCACAATATGCTCTTCTTCTTTTCCCTGCTCCTATTATGTAGGTTCCCTTAGTGGATCATCTTATCCACACTTTTTTTATTTTTTTTTATTTTGGCATAGGCGTTATGCCAACTGCCCCTTCTGTTGCAACCGTCCCACTTTTATCCAGGCTTGGCTAGTGTGACTAGACGTAAGTGTGCCCTGCAGCACTGGCTAGATGTGAGGCACAGGCCTGGGACAATAACTGAGAAAAATAAGTTGAATATTATAAGAACTACAAATCGCATTACTTGACTAACCCGATAATAGTACAAATAACAGCATAAATAATATTCACAGCAGGGTTTCATGTTTTTGGTTTTTTTCTCACTTGGTTGGCATCAGCAGGAGTCTTACTATTTCCACACTACCAGAATCGTTGTATATCCATGTTATCAAACTTTAACTGACAAAGTGGCTGACATGAGATATGATTGGTCATAGAAGACAGTTGAGGTATCGTAAATGCTGATAAAGCTGTACAATATACAAGTTGCTATGGTTTGTTCTTGAAAAAAAAATATGAATAATCCAAGTTGTTGAGAAGCAGTTCTCGGAATAACTATAGCAAATTTTAAAGCTGCATTAATGCTATTAAGAGGTGTGTTAAAGCTAGTCAGGGGCAGTTTAATGCTAGTCAGAAGTGAGGTCAAGCTAGTCAGAGTTAATACTAGTCAGAGGTGGGTTAACGGTAGTTAGGGGTAGTTTAATGCTAGCCAGAGGTGGGTTAACGCGTAGTCAGGGTTAATACTAGTCAGAGGTGGGTTAACGCGTAGTCAGGGTTAATACTAGTCAGAGGTGGGTTAACGCGTAGTCAGAGGTGGATTAACACTAGAGTTAATGCTAGTCAGATGTGGGTTAACACTATTCAAAGGTAGATTAACACAAGTCAGACGTGGGTTAACACTAGTCAGAGGTGATTTAACACTATTTAAAGGTGGATTAACACTAGTCAGAGGTGGGTTAATGCTAGTCAGAGTTAATACTAGCCAGGAGTGTGTTAACGCTAGTCAGAGGTGGCTGAACGCTAGTCAGTGGTGAGTAAACGCTCTTACAGAAATTTAGGTGCATAAATGCCATTTACTACAGCCTGAGCCTTATGAGCAAAATCTCTACTGTGATGTTCATACAAGTGAGACAATAAAGGTATAGGTAATTAAGAAAAAACACATGGTATGATAATAAATATGTCATGCTTATAGAAATAGTCCACAGGATGCTGTAACCTACAAGTAAAAAGGCTAAAACTTGGACTCAGGGTATGTTAATTTAAACATAAACAGAGGAGAATGCTGGGAGTCCGTAGCTTGTAGAACCTTGTGAAGCTGCTCCAAATACTTCTGTGTTTTATGCCCAAGTGGCTTGTATCTGATACTCACCACACGAGTGGCATTACTAAGGAAGAGATTTCCAGGCTGACATGCTGTCCCAGGGATGTTCTAGTTGGTCAAGACCCTTATGATGACGCTTCTGTAGAACGCAGTAAGAATGAGGAAGGGAGAGTATGGCTGTGCTGAGTCAGTGCAGTATGTGGAAGTGCTGCTTTTTGGCTAGGTATAAGATTTTGTAAGACAAGGTGAAGTCACTGGCATGTGTTCCTGGTTGCAATGTTTGAAGGAAAGAAATCTACACGAAATATATTTTACACTTTCTGTAGAATGTAGAAATGTTTCTATCATTATAATAGTACAATCTATACAATCTACTGTAGTTGTATCATTCCACATTAATATCTGGTAGGTTTTAGAAAATGCTTTTGAAAACGTCGATGAATATCTTGTTTTGAGGTATAAGTGCTTTGGCCGTTGATAACTGTGTGTTGTAAGTGTTTGTAATTAAATGATCCTGGTCAGTGTAATATTTAAATAAAGAAGAAAAGAGCAGCATGGGTACTATTAAGGCTGAATTAGCAGGAAATGGCTGCTTTTTCACCTCCTGCTTACAAAGAGAGCAGCTTTATTGAGAAGTCAGATTCCCCTTTGCTTTCTTTATTTCATTATATTTTATTGTAACTCTGGAGATACTGCTTCTGCCAGCTCAATATTTGGAACTATATTTATTTATATACTTTCATATAACACCCACATATTCTCTCTCTCTCTCTCTCTATCTCTCTCTCTCTCTCTCTCTCTCTCTCTTTCTTTCTCTTTTCCTTTCTCTGTAAAAGCAGTTGCAGGCACTCATGACAGGTCCTCATCGTTGTGATTCATAGATCCACACGGTGCACATATTACATATTTTGCATTGTAAAATCTGGTTTGTAGAAAAGCAAAGGAAAAAAACATGCATGACAGAGAAGTCAAAGAATTCAATTTTCCTGATATTCATGGTCGAGGTGTCAGAGGGCTACAGAATACAAATCTGAAGCTTTTACCTGCAGAAGAGGAAAAAAGAAAAAAAAATTATTATTATTTATTATTATTCGAATTGTAAGTAATGCACGGGTGCAGGTTTTTGATTTACATCCTTGCATGTCATGCATTCCAACTCTGCATGATTGCCCACAATTAAACAAGCACCTGTGCTTTCACAGTGTGTTTTCTACGCTTCTCTATGGTTGAATTTCAGTCACCATCTTAACTTTGTCATCTTGAACTCGGCATCATTGTAAACTTGAACTTATGCGGTTGCCATTCCATTTTCTTTTTCCCAAAAAATAAATCTACACAATAAATATTACATTATTAAAAGCTTAATCATTACAATCATTGTACAGATTTACATGCATTAAAAAATCCTTCTCTTCCACCTTGCCACCATATTTTGGCAGTGCAGTCATGTATTTAATGCTGCCTTGTCCACTTTGCCTTGCTCGAACCCCTGCTGCCATCTTAAAGAGATTTCAATTTTTTTTATCAGCATGATATTTTTTGATCCAACTTGTAAACATCTTCAAATCTAACTAAAACTGACTTGCACATCCAATAAAAAAACATATATTTATTATACAAGTTATAATATTTTATATCATACAGCAATCCTGCTGTACATCTGTCTTCTTTTTTTCTTTACCCTAATAGACTTCCTATAAACTGTAACAGACCTGTTTTCTCATAAGACAGTGTGTAAAGCCGATGAAATCACTTCACTGCACAAAGTCTTACAAGAGAAAACAGAGAGCTGTTTCAAAATCACTAGCTGAACAAGGACATCTAGGGGGTGAACGCTGGTATATCGCCTCTTAACACTCTTATCGCCTCTTAACCCACAGCTGGGCGGCTTATTAATAAAGGACACTGATCTGATCCAAAATAATGACATTAGCAGTTGAAAAAAAGCTGTACTAATTAGCTGTGAAGAAAAACAAACATCTTAAATCCACTTCATGGGTTCGATCAATAAACCCACCAGGTTCATGATCTGGGATCAAAGAAATAAAGGGCAAATCGTTCTGTTTCACATTTACGTCCAAATAACCAGAACATCATACATAGATCTAGATAACAGAAATGGGGATAATATAACATAATAGGATATTAACCAGTTAAACCAAGTGCAGTGATGTGTTAATTAATAATTTCTATGGCATATGACTGTAAGTCTAATAATAATGCTTTCAGGAAGGACAACACAGCAAATTAATTCATTTAAGAAATTTAACACTAACAAATAGGCTTCCTGTAGAAACTTGAAGCATTTATTTGAAAATTTAAAAAATTGTGTTTGGTCAATACGCATTCCTCGGTGGGGTGTTCAAGTCAAACTGGGACTTCAAACACAGTACATTGATGAGCCTCTTAGCCACAGTAAGACATATGAATGATGCAAATTTAAAAGATCCTGGCCAAGGTGGCTTGGAGCCCACGATAGTCGTTCCTGTAAACATTCAGCGAGTAAAACACCTGATCGTTAAAAATCAGCAGATAACGTCGCAAATTTGAAGAAGATATGCATCTGTCTTTGGGAACTGTACACACAATCATTCATGAACACCACCTGCATATTACAGGAAATTGGCTGGGATTTTTTTGCCACATCCCCTTATACAGTCCTGACTTCCCTCCAAGGTATTTCCACATGTTTTGACCATTAAAGGAGTTCCTGGGAGGCCAGATGTGAAGCAGGCAGTCCCATCGTGGCTCTGGCATACTGAGGAAAGATTTCTGCCTTGATGGTATCCAAGCACTAGTGAAACGCTGGGATAAGTGAAGTAGTGTAGCAGGGGATTATATAGAGAAATAAAGGTATTTTTTACTCTCTTTACTCACTCTACTGTGTTCTTTTATTCGGCACAATAAAAGTCCCAGAGCTTCCAGTGTCAGAACCTTCAGTTTTCTGACACTTCAGGACGTTGAGGGTTATGCTTTTGCATTTTTTATGTAACATGATGAGTTGTACAATGTATAATAATGTAATAATACATTTTTGTGTTGTTAATTTGAAGAGAGAGAATGGGAGGGACTGGTGAAAGAACAGTTGTGACTTAAAATGGACTTATAATTCATTATATCGTTTATAAAAAAATATATAATTATATAATTTTTGTCATTTTTAGACATTCAGATGGGTCTCCAGTCTTTGTTTCTTTGATTTTCCAGCCATTTTAACAGTAAACAATGCTAGGCTAGGAGCTAACGGCTAATGACCAAGCTAGCGATCTTTAGCTTTTAAAAGGGCCAGGATTCCCTTAGCAATTAGCAGTCAACCGCTAACAGCTAACCTATGTTTCTTTAGCTCTGAAGAAGAGCTAGGTAAGCTGTTAGCCGTTAGCAATCAATCAATCAACATATAGCGCATTATAGCACCCTAAGTTGAACAAAAATGCTTCACAGCATTAAACTAATGACAATTAAATAGCAATAAAATATAAAAAACACATACAATTATTAAATACCAAAACCCATTCTAAATAAATTAGTTTTAAGTGTTGCTTTAAACTGAGGCAGGTCAGTTATATTATGTAACTCAGGTGGAATGGTGTCCCAGAGTTCAGGACTTCCGTCATTTGCACTTTGGCCGAAGGAAAATAAGTAAGTTTTGGTCAGCAAAACATAAAGATCTACTTTGTTGGTAAAAGCTTACTGTCTCACATGAATAAGAAGGTGTAGCTAATCACTATTGGCTAACTTAGAATTCTTCAGGTCTTAGTTGTGTTTTAACTTTTAAATCACTAAATTTTGATTATGTCATCATAAATTAACGCTCATACATATATTTTTTCCCATATTTTGTTTGTTAGAAATGCAGCTGGGAAAGGCTAGATAAGGTCCCGAACATAGACGTTTCTGGTTCCTGTTGATTTTGGAGAGCACTAAGACTAGGGTTAGGGTTAAGGTATAAAAAAGGAATTAAGAAAAAAAGAAAAGAAAGAAAAGAATATAATGGTTTAGCTACAGCCACAGGTACTGTACAAACCTAAAGTATTGCTTATTTTGGGACACAGATTTCATCATCATTATAATCAGAGACCCAAAAAACAAGGTGCGATTATTTTGTTCCTATATATATATATCATTCTGTTTTCTTAATCGCTGTTATTTTCATCGTTCATCTATTCCTTTTGACTTTGTTTACTACTGTTAACTATTACATTTTTAAACGTTATATAATTTTTTTTCTACTTATATATTTATATACAGTAGTTGTAAAGAGATTTCCAAGCCTCAGGCCTCTTCGAGCGCTTTCATTACTAACAAATCTAAGATGTACCAATTACCTGATGCAACAGCTGTATATTAGTAATTATCAACACTCCTTTGTAGTTTAATAACTATTAGTGATTGGTGAATTTACTTCAGTTACTACATCAGTTATTATTTTACTAGTTTTTGCCCAACTCATTCATTGCCATTTTTGTTAATATTTGATACATTAAGGAATCCTATAGCTTAAAACATATACTAGACATACAGTATGTGTGGCAACAGTTTATGGAAGGACCATACAAGGTGGTAAGGATGCACTCACAGTCACAGGGACCTTCATAAGTCAGTGTACCAAAAGACACCGTCCTGCGTACATTGGAAGCTGTGCAACTGGTGCTATACTGACCATGTGTGTTACCACATCTGCTATTTAGTCATGGACAGCAAGTTAGAACAAAGAGAGAACATGAAATTCTACATCGAACTGGGCAAATCTGCCCAGTAGACACTAGAAAATGTTCTGAACATACATATCGACACCATATATATTCAAAAGCATTAGATTTATTTTTTTTTAAAATAAAAGAAACAAAATAAAAAGATCTTAACAGATTTGCATGCAGTGAAAAGAAGGAAAGGTCAAAATAACATATTTGCTCAGAGGCATAGCGCACTATTGGTGTGAAAAAGATCAAGATCAAACAATGCTGTAAATGACAGTTGACCTACAGACCCAACCGATCCTCGTTCACCCTCCACTTAAAAAAAGTCAACATATCCATTATGTTTAAGGCAGATCCAGGAGCACTAAAGCATTCTCATCTCGGACAGCCTCCCAGGTGGATCGGCTTCGCGACAGCTGTAGATATTTAGCCATCATCCTCAAACAGAATTATTTCAGTTCTGCTCATGTCTGCTCCCGGGGTTCATTATTAATGCATGACTCAGGGCTAGTCGGCTTTGACGCAGATGCTTTACATTATTTACAAACTGGAAACAAGGTGGGAGATGTGGATTACAAGGTGGGAGACTTTTAGAAAAATTTGAATAATGGATGAGAAAAAAGGGGTGCATATATCTGCTTCTGATTCATCTATATGCTTTGAGACATGCATATCTGTCTTTGTCTTTTTTAGAAGAAGAGTTTTACATGTACCCTGTACGAACAGAGATGATTGTGGTGTAAGTGTTGTTTCTGCTGCTGTCTTTTAGTTGTGGTTCTACAACCTTTCTATCTTCTTTAACCATCAGGTAAACCAGGAATTTGGCATGAAAGTGGTCAGGAATGACTGTGTTTCAATGATCTGGCGTTCCACTCACTGAATCTTAACGGGAACAACAGCAGTGGGTTCCAACCGTCATTCATGGATGTATACCTTCTTTAAAATGTTTAAGCCACCTTTTCTTTTAACTTTTGCTGTCTGGTCAAAGCTACAGAGTACCGAACACCAGGACAGTCAGGCACAAGAACAATTTTTCCCCAGGCGATTTACCTCATGAATAGTTAAATGTTTTCCTCACTGTGCAATATTAAAATGTGCAATAGGTGCAATACTGTGCAATACCACTGATATTTATTTGACTTATTTGATAAAACTCCTACTCCATTTGTTGTCAACTTTTTTTAGTGTTGCATGTGTTGTAAGCTTTTGTCACCCGAGCAAATTCCTTGTACTGTTTGTGCAAACATCCTTGGCAAAATGCTCCTTCTAATTCTGATTCTGATTCTTCTAAACCAGTACTGCGGCCAAGAGTCTCATCACCATACTGTGCTTGAATCCTACTGGAATTATCAGTTTTACACCTTCATTCGCAAGAAATTTCATCACAAGTCCCTGTTCGACTTGAATGCGCTTGTGCAAAAGTTTTCACCCCTCATTCTTTGTATTTTGCTGAGAACCAGACTTTCTTGTACTTTTTAACAAAAGTTTATTTTTAAGAATAAAAAACATCTAACTTAAAGCATGAACCAGTGAGAAACATGACAGTGCAGATGATGACAGATGATCAGGCCAGTGATTAGTGTAATGGTGATGCTGAATTCTGAGTGGTTGGAACAGAAGAGAGGGGAAATGAGGCTGCTGCTGAGGTTGTTACATTAGCAACCAATTTTTTTTATTGTATCTTTAGGCATTTTGCAGTCTGTCACAGTAAAACATTTGATCCCTTTCTTTAATTTAATCTACATCATTCATTTTTATGAACAGTCGAGATATCAATAG
The DNA here is from genome assembly GCA_028570985.1 of Heterobranchus longifilis. Classification (NCBI taxonomy): domain Eukaryota; kingdom Metazoa; phylum Chordata; class Actinopteri; order Siluriformes; family Clariidae; genus Heterobranchus; species Heterobranchus longifilis. Next base: position 6,248,508 of record JAOVVB010000027.1, on the reverse strand, counting down.
GAGTCCTGGGGAAACCTGGTGTCACCTGAGACAGGCATCAATAGGTCTTACATATTCATGAAAAGTCGTGGATTGTTCAGTGAAACAGAGGCTCTGATGAAAAGAAGTCACTTTACCCCAAATAAAATGTTAATAACATTAAATTTTTTTGTATGTGTAATTTGACATAAGTTTAAAAGTCGCACATATCTATCTAACATATTTACATCAGCCACATTACAAAAGACAAAATGTATACAAATTTAAGAAAAGCACTAAATCACTGCAGGTCTTCAGAAAGGCCTCTACGGGATATATTATTCATAATTATTAACATCAAGAAATGAGGGGTGGCTCAAACAATCCTTTGCACTGGAGCAATGGAAACAATGAAGCAATGTTATGTAACCGACTGCTATCTATACATTAATTTGAAAACAAAAAAACACGGTCTCAATTATCAGACACTCTCATTGGTTCCATAGTAAAAGGCGCACATGGATTATGGGTATTCATTTCAGCAGTGTGATGACTCACCACACGAAGCTATCTCAGCACAGAAAACGGTATGATGACGGTTTACACCCACCGATGTGACTGTGAGCTGTGAAATCTATACAGTGAAATAAAAGAGTGAAAATCCAATGCTTATTTCTGTCTTTCTTTTTCTGTAAGCCAAAGACAATGACATCCAGGATTTAAAAAAATAATAAAATAAAATAAAAAATGAAGCCTATAATATATGGTTGAAACAGAAATGTGTCCTACCCTCATGGATGTGTCCTTCCTGTGCACTCAGATATATCCTCCATATTCCCATCATTAGGAAAATCTATAAATATTTCCTGCTTCTGTCAGGCCTTTGTCAAAATGCAGTGAGTCATTGCAAAGTCTTGGCTGTGTTGTCAGTAGCATTTTTTCATTGCTTGGTTTGTTTCAAATGCTCCGGCTGTTAGTCTATGCAGCTTCCCATCTGTAGGATGCCCTCATTTTATAGACATTAATACATAGCACAAATCATTTTAATGCTAAATACAGGATATGGAAACAGCACTACACTCTAAAAGCTAGCACAGCCCTGTCCTACCCTACTGTCTTGTCTCACTATGCTTTCGTTTTATACTACAAGGAAGCCAATTCTTTGGTTTATGCAATATAAAGACTTACAATGCATTACCTAATGATTTAAACACCTAATGTTCTACAGTTTAGTCATTGGTGACGGCAGGTCACAAGCTATTATGTCAAACGTCCATCTATTGTCTACACCCCTTATCTTGTGTAGGGTCTCGGAGGGCTTGGAGCCTATCCAAGGGGAGCAGACAAGGTACACCCTGGATGGGTGTACCTACTACAGGCAATGTAACAGCACCAATCACAATCATGTACACTTTATGCCTTAGGACTGTGGCAGGAAAACCCATCAGTTGTACCCCAACTTTTTATACACCCATAAAATGATTCCTCATGTCCCCAAAACCAAAAATTTTAGTTTTGAAATGTGCCTTTTTTTTTAATTGATGGAATATCCTGGCCAATTATTATATTCAGGTCGTCAGCAGTGTTGGCGGACGTTACTTTTTTTAAAGTAAATAATACTACTTTTTAAAAAAGTAATCAGTTACATTACAGCGTTACTTTCTGATAAAAGTAACTAGTTCGAGTACTTTTCCATTGCAG
>JAOVVB010000027.1:6235445-6246749 GCA_028570985.1 Heterobranchus longifilis | reverse complement strand
CCTGTATTCAGGGTCGCAGGGACCTGGAGCCTATCCCAGGAGGCTTAGGGCATGAGGCGGGGTACACCCTGGACAGGGTGCCAATCCATTGCAGGGCACACACACATACACACTCACACACCAATTCACACACTACAGGCAATTTGGGAACGCCAATTAGCCTAACCTGCATATTTTTGGACTGTGGGAGGAAACCAGAGTACCTAAAGGAAACCCCCCAAGCACAGGGAGAACATGCAAACTCCATGCACACAGAGACGGGACTCGAACCCGGACCCTGGTGGCGCAAGGCGACAGTGCTAACCACTACATCACCGTGCCGCCGAAATCTGGTGTCATGCAGCTTTAAACTGACAGACCGAAACTGAACTGACACATCATGTTTATCCATCAACCAATCATTGAGTCGGAAAATAAACACAGTTTGATAATAGGTATTGTTTGTGTTAATATGTAAAACAATGAAAAAAGGTGTGTACAGGAAGCAATAATTCTAACTTGACATAATGTAATGATCACTTGACTTAATAATCAAAATTATTTTAAATATTCCAAAAACAGTCGAGTGTTTGAACACAGAGCTAAATTAGAATGAGCAAACTGTTCATATTCACGCCATAGATTTATTGCATGACTCCAGATGTGCATCTGATTTGACTTCGCCGATAACTCTAAGGAGAAGCCCTGCTATTTATTTTGAATTTTTTGCAGCATTAGTCGTACATTTAGTTCATTTAGACATCCGTCTTCCAGAACTTGTGGCATGAATAGTTTTCTTGTTGTTTTTCACAGTCAAAACCAGCAGCGGGCCTCTCATAGGCAGCATAAGTGACATACCTAAGCATCAGTCAGCACTGCCTTTGGAAGTGAGGTATTGTGTCAAGCTGAAAACATCCCAGGTTGATCATTTAACTGACGGTTTCAGTAACTGCATGAACTGTAGTTTTTGACAGCAGGGTAATGAGAGACTCTCTTTCTTTTCCACCCACTGAGTCAGTCACTCACGCATTCTGTAGACAAACATCATGCATGTAACATTCAAGGAGTTAATTGGTCTTATTATCCACCTCAAATGCTTTTAACACACCTGTGAGTCTAATATCTAACACCTCGTTTACAATAACTCAGGTTATGTATTAGTTATAACATAAATGACAGAATTATAATATTTGTGTTATTTTTATGTTATGGTATTACATAATTGATTAATATTAAAATCACCTAGGTTTTAAGTTTATCTTGTGCCACAGAGGCAGTTCTGGCACCTCAGGGTGTGAACCCGCAGGTCCTCTGGGGCTGTGCTGTGATGTCTGGCACCAAGATGTTTGGCAGAGGATTTTGTGTGTCCTGTGGGTTGTGGGGCCTCCAGGAATGGGACTTCCCATGGGGCACAGCATGGTGGGCTGTGGTGCACCAGGTGTTCTGGATGGACATGCCTTTGGTCAACTACAATAATTTATGGGAATATGTATTATGATCAATGTTATTCATGTCTGGCGGCGCGGTGGTATAGTGGTTAGCACTGTCGACTTGCACCTCCAGTGTTCGAGTTCCATTCCTGGCCATGTTCGATTCTCGTCTCTTTGTGCATGGAGTTTGCATGTTCTCCAGATTCTTGGTGGGTTTTCTCTGGGTACTCCGGTTCCCAAATTGCCCATAGTGTGTGAATCCAATGATGCCCTGCGATGGATTGGCACCCTGTCCAGGGTGTACCCCACCTCATGCCCTAAGTCTTCTGGTATAGGCTCCAGGCCCCCTGCGACCTTGAATACGGGATAAAGCGGTATAGACGATGAATCAGTAAGAGTGTTATTCATGTCACCTGTCAGTGGTCATAATGTTATAGCTAATCTATGTATTATATTTTAATCACACATTGCTCCTAATTGACTCTGGAGTTGATTCGGAAAAATGTTGTGCGAATACCGGTAGTCTTACAAAGATTACAAACTTTACAAAAAAGCATCAATGCCATGCCCACAAACAAGCTATATTGGTCTTGTCATGGTATGAATGTAACTGCAATAATTACCACATGCAGAGTTTTGCATGAAAGCATGAACCATCACCTGCTCCCTACTCACTACTTGTGATGTATCTGCATCTTCGTCTCAGTCCTCATCATCTGTAGACTGCTTAAATCAGTTCATTATCTTGGTACGCATTGTGGCATCAGCCGGACTGCAGATTTTCTTTTTAAGTTTGTTATAGAGCAACGTCAGTGTTAGATAGAACTGTGCCGCTGCATCAGACAACCTATTGAACATCTTTATAGTATATAGGATATAGAATAGGGCAATTAGAAAAATATGCCTGTGAACCCTCTACATCTGCTTCTTTACCTAAAAAAAATAATAAATCACAAAAGCCTTGACTAAATAGGTTTTCAGCCTAGTCTTAAAGTGTCCCAAGCATGAATTGGAAGGCTATTTCATAAATGTGTATAAAAAGATCTGCCTCCTGCTGTAGTTTTCATCATAGAATATATAAACTAATAGCCTGCACCTTTTGATTGATGTAGGCGTGGCGGATCATAAAACATCGGAAGTTTGCTCAGGTATTGTAGCATGAGATCATTCAGTGCTTTACAGGTCAATAGTATTATTTTATAATCAGTGCATTCTGGACTACGTGGAGCTTGATTGTGCTCCTCATAGAACAACCTGACAGTAAGGCATTTCAGTATAATAAAGTAGTAGAGGTAACAAAAGCATGAACTAGTTTCCTTGCATAATATTGCTTATCTTGACAGTATTTCTGAGATGAAAGAAGACTATCCTTATACTATATTAACTAAACCTATATTAAGCTATATTAACTGTATTAAACATGTTTAACCTGACAGCAGATAGAAATAGACTTATTTGCAGTCATACCATACTATCTGATATTACACAGGTGAGGATGAGTTCCCTGTTGAGTCTGGTTCCTCTCAAGGTTTCTTCCTATTGTCTTAAGGAGTTTTTGCCACCGTCACCCCAGTGTGCTTATACGGAACAAACTGATAGTTATAGTCTATACTTTTTCCTATGCATTTAAACTTTTAATTGTTAAAAGTGCTATAAAATATAATCGAATTGAATTAATATTATCTACATGAGTTTCAGATAAAATACTGGAATAAATAATCACATTAAGGTCTTTTATTTATGTAGACATAGGGTTCAAAACCTGAGACAAATAGCCCTGGTTGCTGCACATTTCTGCTTGGCTAGGTTTGTGGTTTAATACATGATTCACTTTTCAGCAACAACAGTTTTTACTCAGCCGAAAGAATTTTTACTTTTATTAATAGTAAGCGATTGTCCATATTCTGGGTGGTGTTTACATTCAAATTCAGCAAATGCAAGAAAGAGATTGCAGAGAGACTATTGTCAAATTAGGTGCTTAGTATAGAGACTGAATATCCTCACTCTGCATTATTTGTCCAAGGAGACTTCAAAACTAATTTTAGGAACTATTTTGCTGAAGTAGTTGTTAGCAAAATGGCAGTGATTTATGTCCTGCATGAGCTCATAATAATGGGCCTTTGATGAAGCCACCACACATGGCTCTTTGGGGGAATTGGGCTTGGAGTGGATAGACATTTTAACCATAAACCTCACAGTCCTGTGAGGTACTGAAGGACCATTGACATTCTGTCTATCATCTGTAGGGTAAATTAAGACTTGCCAGTGTCTAACACATAATTTGAGGATTGCTTTGCTGCCTGGCTGCAGGGTGCAATCCTCACTCTGCACCACATTAAATAGACAAACCCACAGGCACAGATGATCTGGCAATGGCTGCTAAATATTTCCTTTCTTTTGGATGATGCCACCAGGCTGTTCAGGCCACTAGCAAAATAGCATGAGAAATCAAGGTCTTGCTATGGAGCTCAGTGGACTCAATGTGACCTAGGTGCTAAAATTCAGTGCAAGTGAAGGCGGTGTGAGGCCAGTTGTCGGTGAGTGCATTCTTTACCATTTTTTACCGTTGGGCTGCTGGCTTAGTCAATTAATAAAATTGTACACTGCTATAAAATGCTGGTAGGTGAGCAGGTCTTGTTGAGGCTAATCCTGGACAAGCCCTGCAAGGCGTCTGGCATCTCAAGAGTACTAAGTAGAACTTCATGGCCAGATGGCCCAAACTTAGTCTCAGCTAGTTGATGTTTCCAATTCTCAAACCAGGATGCTACCAGGGTACACCAAGAATGCATCCATGGTATCTATTATTTTTTTCAGTGGAGCACTATTCCCAACTGCCTGGATGTTAGAGGCAGATAACAAGGTTACAGAACAACTCCACAAGTTTTGGAGAAAAACATCTATAGAAAATGTAGAAATGGTTTTATAGAAAAATATATAGTTAGGTTAATTAATATAAGGTTAACTTTTAAAAATGTTCTGTAGACCTTAGGTACTCCATCCATTTGTTTTTTCAATAGAAATTATATTCTTTCCATAGCACTTTTTTGAATGATGTGTCAGGACGTCATCAGGCATGTTGTTATTCAGCTATGTTTTTGTGAAAGTGAAAATGAATGAGATGAGAGATCTCATTGGAAATTATTAGGTAAGACTACATTTACTGTATAAAACTGAGTATAAAAAATGAGTTCAAGCACATTTCTACACTCCTTTCCCACACCTAAACATGCAGCATGATGGAGCCCCTCATTCAAGGGTGCCAACACCTTCCACGAATGGCAATTTGTCCACTTTTGGGTTTATATCGATGGTTTTGATGGTCTTAAGAGTTCATGAAACAAAAAACACCTAAAGGTTAGAACTTGGGATAAAAAATAAACTTTACACCACTGTTGCACATGTCTCTTGATTAATTGCACATGTCCATTAACGGTGTTGGGGGACGTTACTTTTTAAAGTAACTAATTACATTACAAAATTACTGTCTTTAAGAAGTAATCAGTTACATTACAGCGTTACTTTCTGATAAAAGTAACTAGTTCGAGTACTTTTCCATTGCAGAAAATAAAAACTTCTTAGTGATTCCTCATGCATGTTGTTTTAGTCAAGACCTTTATAATTATTCTACCATCATCACTCAGCGAAGTTTGGCCAATAATCAGTTAACTACTAACAGCAGGAATAACAGAGGAGGGCAGGTTATTGGGGCGGGTGCGGGGCTTGTAGGACGACTTTCACACACACACACACACACACACACACTAATGGAATCATTGCTGTCTGGCTCACGGATTACATAAATTGTCTGAATAATGGATTACATTTATTATAAAATATAAAATATAACTAAATAACTGAGTACTTAAATGGCGGACCTAACATGTTTGATTACACCCAACACTGGTCATCAGCTGACATATTATTGCCAAATATCATGACGGAGGCTAGACCTGAGCTCCTGAGGCTTGTACAGTGGTCACCATGCATGATGGTTTTATCACTTCATGCGCTTCCCTTCTCATCTGATTACATGATGTTTTTAAAAAAATTTTAAGTACAATCTTTGTTCTCCCGAGCAAATTATAAAAACTGATCACATTGCATCACTAAAGGTGTTTAAGTGATCTTCTACATTTTTGTTCAGATCACATAACATCCAGAAGGGTGGCAGTTCACTTTCCAGGTTTTGTAAGATTCTTAACCCAATATCAGTATATCCTTAGTTGTTTTCTTTGGTTGATGCGGGCAAATAATTTGACCCTTCTGAAATGGCAATTTTTTTGGCAAGTTAATATATTGATTTTTTTTTTGTGTCATTTTTCTGTTTAAAGCAAAACTTAAGATGCACTTATTTAGAATGGCTTTTGATGTTTTAGTTTCATGTGTTTTTTTATAATGTAATGTGTTTTATTTTGTTTTGTGTTATTTTTATTTGATATCTCATTGCCATTTTACTGTCATTTTTTAATGCTGTGAAGCACTTTGGTTCAACTTACAGTAGGTTGCTGTAAGGTGCTATATAAATAAATGTTGATTGATTGATTGATTGATTGAAATTGAAATGCATTGTGTTGTATTACATTAAAGAGAATAATACCATTTTCAAAAATGCTTTCAAATCTCCAGATTGCTTCCGAGAAATCTATGTCTGTCTGGACAGGAACTCAATCCGTTTTTCAAGGATTTGTTTGGTTTAATTCTTGGGGATTTGTCTTTTTTATGCATGGCTATTTTCGCATGACATAATTGCCTGAAGATTTATTGTTTAATTAGGTTCTGTGAAATAAATAACACAGTGTCTCCGTCGTGACTAGACTGTTGGCCTGGATTCGCAGACCTTCATCTAAACTAAAACTTTTACTGCCAAACATAAAAAGCACATCTGTTCCCTGCAGGTACTTCAGGGCTCATCGTTATGCAAAAGATGAGCTGGCATTTCTTTCTGCGTGCCGTTTTAAAGCCATACTGTATATGCAGTGGTTAATCAGACTCATCTTTATTACCTGCTGGTGATAGACAAAACTTCATGCCGAGTACCAGATGGCAAGACTGAGACATAAATCTGACAGACGATTGATAGATGGAGTTACATAAGAAACCCATCTGACTGAAAAACAAATAGTTTCCAATTCTAGTCGACTGATCTAGACAAATCACTTGTGTAATTTATGAACTGGTATAGGGTTATAGAGTATAGAGTTGGCAATAAATGCAGGCTTCACTTATTGCATACTTTAATTTATACTTTTATCTGCACTTGTACAGTTTCATATTCAGATTGGTTATTTATTTTGGATTGCATCATTATGGGGCTAAAGCTTATCCTGGGAGTATAAACCTGATTCCAGAACATCACAGAGCATCATGCATACAGTACATATGCTCACATTTGGACACATTTAGCTATCTGGGGTAGACAATCCACCAGCCACCATGGGTTTGGGAAGTGAGAGGAAACTGGGGAACCCAGAGAATACCTACATGGACACTTCAAGAACATGAAAAACTCCACACAAACAATAATTAGCTCATGGGCAACCCAAGGACCCAGAAGCTGTTAACACTACCCTTCGGGGGCCACTGTGCTATCCTCTACATGATTTATTTTCCAGTAGTAATTATCAAAGAAGGGCTGTGGTGGCTCAGGCAGTTGAGACTCTGAATTGCTGATCAGATTGTCGGGCGTATTAGTTCCGTCACCACTGGGTCATCAGTGTTGAGTCCTTGGGCAAGACCCTTGAACCTACACCCGAATCAAATAAGCCACTACATGTAGTGGCGCTCCCAAGCCTGCTTAGGAAATGGGAGGGTTCGACAGGAATGGCATCCAGCTTAAAAAGTGTGCCAGTGACTGAAGTACATTCTTCAACCTGAATCTTGTTGCTTGTCTTCCAGGGGTCTTGAAGGATGGCAAATCAGTCCTGGTTCTGCTTTTTTTTTTATGTGAAAAGATAGAATCAAGGCTTTTTCATTGGTTTACTGACATCTGAGGCCTTGGAATAAGTAAAGAAAATTCAGGCCTTTGCATTCTGAATCATTTTTGAGAACATACTTAATGGCAGATAAAAGATGACCAGTCAAGTATTAGTTGCATCCAGAGGTGAAGAACTTAGAGGTGGTAAGCCAGGATTGCAATGTGCTGAGAAGGATAGCTTTTCAATGGCAGTGAGAACGGTAATAGACAGTATCTGATTCTTGCTGGGATTCATTTTAATTTAACAACATGCCCGTAAGGGTTACAGACAGGCACCGCATCTGATCATGGAAAAAGTCGGAATTCATCTCCATAGCTATACTATCAGTAGGCCAGACCAAGTGGAAAGCTCTAAGAGAACAGGTGCAAATGTAAATGTGAAGTAGCCTGAACACCGGGCATTGTGAAACACCACTATGCAGTATACATGTGGACCCTCTACAGGTCATTTAATAAAACCCGCCACCACAGACAGTAAACAAACTGATGCTAAGCTTAAGCAGTGATTCCAAGTATGGTGTTAACTGGGACAAAATCTCCCGAGAAGTTTAGGTGGATCAGGATTGAAGTCCGTGGCTAATAATTTGGATTGGAACTGCTCAGTCACTAACACCATGGATGATGAATGTGCTGGTTTGATGGATACTGGAGCTGATTCTTAGTGCTGAAAAAAACAGCAACAACATTAAAGCATGTAGCCAGCATGCTCAATACTTTTTAATGTAAGAAAATAGATGCATAGCTGAAAGGTAACTGATTTGATCTTGAGCCTGAGCTATAGTCTGCATATGTTTTCTCCAGGTTTTGGTTTCTTTCCACTTTTTTTAAAACTTGCTACAGGCTACTCTATACTAGGTGTGAATAAGTGTGTTAGTGTGTGTTTGCATTGGTCCCTGGAAGGGACTGGTATGGCAGGATGCATTCCTCTCTCAAGTCCGCGGCACTTGGGAACCAGACAAACAGATAAGCTGGTCACTGAAAACGAATAAATGAATAAATGCAACAACTGATTCTGAATTATATCCACAGTGTTTCCTACATCTCACAACAAACAACACTTTTAAACTTTCTCGACTGAGTTTCACCCCGTTCACAATGACACTTTATTTCATACGGGATATGTACCAGTAAGACGAGCAACCACCACTGTGTGTTATGAATAAATCATAAGGCAAACAAAAAGGGATATTTGTTACACTGTACTTTTCCATTCTGAACCATGTTGTCAGGATCCAACTTAATATGATGTGTAACACTTTCATTTTGCAAAACTTTGCATAAAGCTAATCAGAAAGTAGATTTGATGCAGCTGAGTGGTGTATGATATAGTACTATGATAGTTTGCTGTGAAATCTGAAATTGTTCTTCTTCCCCTGGATGCTTCCCCTCAGATGGCCATGTTTCCTACTTACTATGTCACAAGTTTTTGCATTCAAGGGTAGTGGGATGATGAAGGGCCCCAGTTCAATACATCCATAAATAGGAAAATGATATAACAAGATATCGCAATACTTGAAATGCCAGTTCGTACTGTTTAAAAGAAAATAAGAATCTTCTGTTGATACTAAGCCACGGTCAGGTAGACCAAGAAAGTTGCAAAAAGGCTGCTCTGGAAAAAAGTGATGTTGCTGTTTCAAGGTGAACAATAAGCAGGTACTTGAACACTAATAACCTGCATGGTTGAGTTGCCAGGAGTTACTGCACCCATGCCACAAAAAGGCCTGCTTGCAGTACGCCAGACAGCACCTAGACAAGCCTCACAGCTTCTGGAGAAGTCATTTGGAGTGATGAGACCAAAATTGAACTTTATGTTTGGAGAGGGGTCAACATGACCTACAGTCAGGGGTGGAAAGAGTAATAAACTTTTGTACTCAAGTACAAGTACTGTTACTTCAGTACAATTTTACTGAAGTACAAGTAAAGTTACCATTATAAAAATCTACTCAAGTAAAAGTAAAAAGTAGCTCATTAAAAATTTCCTCAGTAAAAGTTACCGAGTTACTTTTTTTTATCAGTGGAGGTGGGACGGGGGACTCTAGTGTAGTTCAAAAAAGATCTCAAACTAGTTTTTAATTGAAGGAACACCTTTGCATGATAAATCTGTTGCCTTTCCTCTGCTTGAAATCAAAGTAGTCGCTTAAATATGGTTTGACGCTTCGCGCCGGATAGCCGAGGGAAAGAAGAGCTCAGCCAAGAATAACGTTCAGCACAAAACCTTTATCGGCCTCTTTCAGCGTCACAAAAAGGAAAGAAATGGGTAAAAGAATAGAGAGTTTCGGAGTTGAGCAGCACGCCTGAGCTCTTTCTCCGTTCTCTCCATCTCACGCACACGCCTCCGCAGCACACACACTGAGGGAGGGGCTGCAACATACATCCATAATGTGGTATACAACATCGTAGTGGCCGTTACAATGGCCAGGGGTTTGCTTCATAAGAATTTTTTTTGTCCATCTCTATCGTTCTTGTGAATTTAGCGCATTTGTTCTACCCTCCCATCAATCAGTCAGTGCAGTGGTTTTCGGGGTGCAATTTTTTTCCTTCCCCATTGCATTATTTTTCTTATTTTTCATTTTCATCCATTTATTTATTACTCAGTTGCCAATATGATTTCAAATGTAGCGGAGTACAATACTTCAAACAAAACATACTTAAGTAAAAGTCATATTACAGATTTTAAAAACTACTTTAAAAAGTAGAAGTACTCAATTACAGCAACACAAGTAAATGTAATTTGTTATTTTCCACCTCTGCCTACAGTAAAAAGTACACCTTCCTCACTGTAAAGCATGCTGGTGGATCTCTTAGGTTTTGTGGCTGTTGAGCCCCAGTGGCACTGGAAAGTTAGTCAAATTGATGGCAAGATGAATGCAGCATGTTATCAGAAAATACTGGCAGACAATCTGCATTTTACTGCAAAACACTGTGTATGGGACGCTCTTGGATGTTCCACCATGACAATGATGCAAAGCACAAGGGTAAGTTGAAAAAGTTAAAGGTTCTGGAGTGGCATCACAGTCTCCTGATCTCAATATCACTGAGCCACTTTGGGAGATTTCAAACGTGCAGTTCATTCAAGACAACCAAAAAATGTATTGGAGGCATCTTGCCAAGAGAGAGAATTAAGGACCTTATGCACAATTATTACAATATAATATATTACAATATGATTATTTCCTCATGTTCTTTATTGTCGTGTTTTGTTTGATGATTTTGCCATTCTGTTATGCCAAACTGATGAATATTCTATAAGAAATAAAATAAATTTGTTTTGCCTTCTCACTCATGTTTTCTTTAGAAATAAATGGTGCACATCTTGCAAAATTCTCCCACATATATATATTCTTTAGTGAAATAATGCACTTTGATAAAGTATTAGGTTGTCTTTTTAACTTTGCGTTATACGGTTACGTGTAATGTACGATATACAGTGAAACCTCAGATTGCGAGTAACGCGGTTTGCGAGTGTTCCACAAGACGAGCAAAGATTTTTAATACATTTTGACTTGGAAAACAAACAAGTCTTGGTTTACAAGTACCGAGTATCATGCATCACACATGCGCTTCAAGTTGTTTCGATGCCGAGCCTTTTGGAGACTTTCTTTTGGTGCACACAATAAATTTATTGTCCACAAATGTTTATTTACTTGCACTTAACATTGCTTTTTTTGCCATCTCTTTTAACAGAATATTGAAACCTTTAGCTATTTTTGCATTATAATCAGATCAAGTCTTGATATAGCAATTCTGGATTGTTTTTTGTAGTTTGTGTTTATTACATTGCTTCCATTGTTCATTGTTTGGTTTGACTTATTCAGCTTATTTTATGAACTTTATTAACCACCATTGGTTCGAACCCCGGGTGATGCTGTTTTCCTCTCACAGCCGGAGGCACAGAGAGAGCTGATTGGCCGAGCTCTCTCA
>JAOVVB010000027.1:6192005-6203719 GCA_028570985.1 Heterobranchus longifilis | reverse complement strand
CTCCTCGAGCATGTCAATGACAGGTGGCAAATCTCAGCGACGGTCTTTAGTAAGGTTTGCTCAAAGCATGCGGCAGCGCTCGAGGTTCAGCGCAGGACGGGCAGGCCTCAGGCGCACTTCCTCGGGCGAGTCTGCAGGGAAATAGAGAGAGAACAGAGCGAGCACACGACACAAAGCAAATAGAGTGCATCCAGCATGTCTCTGTACTGATAGTCTGTGCAGGGTTTTTATTCTTCTTCCTTGCCTTGATTTCCAGTCAGACAGGCTTATTGCTGTTACAGCCATTTAGCTGGTAAGAATAACAGAAAGGATGTAATGAAAATGTCTTAAAGTTGTGAATTTTGCTTCCTGGACTCAAAAGCAGCACCCTGTCTAGTGTGTGTCCTACCTTGTGCCCAAAATCTGTGTGACCCTGTACAGAATAAGGGGTATAGAAGATCAATGAGTGAATGAATAATCATCTGAGCAGCTGAGGGTTAAGGGCCGTGCTCAAGAGCCCGAATTAAAAAATATATATTTTTAAATCCTGTATCCTGTTCAATATCAGGGCTCCAGATAAACAACTCCAACATGTAACCCTTTTCATAAGGTAACCAGGTGAAATCATGTCGCTACGCTGATATGAACTGAAGCCATGGACACAAGAAAATTAGTTAGCCATCTTATTTGATGATGCTGACCGAATATGGAGTCAGTACCTCAATGTGAGACTGTACTTGGGAAGCTCACTGGTTAAGGTGTTGGACTACTGATCGGAAGGTCCCAGGTTCAACCCACGCCACCACCGAGTTACTCCTGGTTAGTATGATAAAAATTTACATCGCCCTGAATGAGGGTGTCTGCCAAATGCTGTAAATGTAACCTTTTACTGGTCAACTCGCTCTTTTTGTCGATGGCACATGGTGTAGAGAAAGGAAAGGTTTGGATGGACAAGAAGTTCTTGTCAGTTGTCAGCGTTATTTGACTAACGATCAGAAAATACAAATGAAGTGTTAAATGAATCTCTTAATAATCTCCAACTGCTCATCTGTGCCTGCATCCAACCAAGTACATTCACCATGGACAGAGCTCAAAGTACAGAAACGCACATGATACCAAGTCTGCGTTCAATAACGAGCAGTTGCAAAAAGTTCGCCAGCATATGGCAGTTGAACAGTCTTACGAACTGTCTTATGTTTGCAAGCGCTTTCTTTACTGAAGGCAGACCCCGCATATATATAACCGAAAAAAGGCAAAAGGAAACAAAAAGATCAAATCCCCCTAAGTAAAAGATTTTTTTTTTTTTAGGATGAGGTTTCAGTTATGGTGTTGAGAGAGTGTGTCTGTAGGGAAAGGCTGAGCCAAAAAAAAGTATGCAGTCTTTGCTGAGACTAGACGAGTTTGAACCCTCTGAAATGAAGATGGTGTTTATACCAAGCGCATAAAAAGTGGTTTTCTTATTTGAAAAATTCATACCTTAGGAAGAAAACTAAATCTAACATGGCCGTCGATGAGGTTGAGTTGAGCAGCGAAGAAATGGACTTCCTAGTTAAGCATCCCCGGTAAATGTAACGTCCTAGGTGTTTCAAAACGGTGTCCAGGAGAAAAATGGCATCTGCAATCGATTAACTAGTAGCAGACCATTCCCTCTCGCACTGTTGTTCCTGTTCCTGTACCCGTTTGTTCTGTTACTGCGAGAGAGTAAATGCTGTAGACGGCAGCCGTAAAAAAGTATAAGAAGTTCGTACTGACAGTCGCACACACTTTGCAGAAAAACACAATTTCGTATGGTGAATGTACTCTTCTTTGAAAAACCAAGGGGGATTAACCCTTAAAACTCAGCATGGATCCGTGCCAGCAACACAGCATTGGTCAATGAATGTTTATAAAAAGAAGGCTTTAAGTTAAGTTTAAGTTATCATTAATTTAAAACATAAATTGACATTTGCAAAAATGTAGAAGTCTCAAAATGCGCTTATTATTACTGTATTATTTGGTCACAGAAACGACCAAAGCAACCAGAAAACCATATGATCTTATGAATCTGTGCTATTTCTGTGCAAAAAAATTAAGAACTTAACATTCTTTGGTGTATAAACAAAGCACATAGCACTTAAAAAACAGAGCATTTTATATATATATATAGGAGTCAATGCTGGTAGACAGCGGGGAGGGTTAGTAGGTTGGATCTCTGTAATATAGAATTAAGAGAAATATCAAATAAATGAAAATATCCTGTTAAAGGTCATACATATTTGTTGTTTGTTGTATGTAGTAGACCACTTTTGTGCTGGCAGGTTATGCCGGCCTCTTCCACTAGCGATAACCGCAGGTATATTTCAGACTTGTGTGGAACTGTGTGTGGATTTTGCAAGTTCTACCTGTGCTTGGTGGATTTCCTCGTGGTACACAGGCTTCCTGGTTTACATTTCCACGGTCCATGCACAGAAGTTTGATTGGCGTTTTAAGATTGCTCATAATGTGTTATTGGGTGTGTGAATGTTTGTGCTTGTGCCTTGCGATTGGTTGGATAGACCACGACCCTACACAGGATTCTCTGTATAGACAACGAATGAGTGAACTGATATATTATTTTAACTTCTGATAATGGTGCTAAACTGGAAAGTTGTCAGTTATATCAAATAAACAGGATCAAAAGCTACTAATACATAATCACATGTAGCAGTGCATCAAATCTAAATCAAATAAGCTCCGTCCTCAGTACAGCATACTAGATGCACATTTAGGGCAAACCCAGACTTTGTCATGTTACAGCTCCAGGGTTCCCAGTTCAATCCAAGACTCTGGTTATTGTCTGTGTGTTCTTGTCATATTTGTATGGGTTTTTCCTTCAGGTTCCCCGGTTTCCTCTTATTGTATTCCTGCCCCTAAAATCCTGATCCATCCACCTTCACTACATAATATAAAAAATTTCATTCTTTGCTACATTTTTCCCGAGATTAGACTTAGAGATGCTGTGTTTATGCAGTTCTTTGCACTCTTTAACTCTTCTGAAATATTGTGTTATTGTAGAATCTGTTGAAGCCCTCCGTTTCACATCAGCACTGAGATATCTTTGTTTTTAACCTTCCACGTTCTCCTCAGTTTGTCTTTCAGTTGCTGGTATTTCTCCAGCCTCTCCCTTTGGATGTCACAGTTACTTGGGATTGTCAGATCTATCCCCACTACTGTTTTCTGCGCCTTATCTATTATTTACTCCTGCGCGCAGCTCTGAAGTGTTTGGATGGTGCCATTTGCCGTTGGCTGAGACTGGAGGATTCTTTTGATGATGTTTACATGCTGGGTGACTTTGACTGTAATTGTGGATAAACATTTTTATTTTTATTTCTTTTTTAAACCCACGGCTCTTTCGCATTTCACGTTTAGCCTTGCTCTGTACTATTTGCAAGAGTTTTGCCATGAGCACCAGAGCAAAATTTACTAGACATGGGGAAAATTGATTCAGTTATGTATCTCAGTTCTTTGTGTGATTCATTTATCACCACAGTGACTTCAAAATCGATTTTAAAAAAATTAATTAATGAGTTCTTGTATGTTTATTCATATGTTTGCATTTGAGGTGGTCATATTGCAGAGATCCTTTGTAATCCTGTATGTATGAGTATGAATAACAGAAAGGATGTAATGAAAACGTCTTAAAATTGTAAATTTTGCTTCCTGAACTCAAAAGCAGCACCCTGTCCAGTGCGTACCCGCCTTTGACCCTGTACAGAATCAGCAGTATATAAGATGAATGAGTGAATGAATATATTGTATATCTGACCAGCTTAGGGTTAAGGGCTGTCCCTCAAGAGCCTGAATTTACAAAATCTTTTCAAATACTGTTCAAATATTTTTTTAATACTAAATTTATTGCTATATGCTTTACAGTTAAACCTTCGATTGCGGGCATAATTCATTGTGGAAGCGTGCTTGTATATCAAAGCACTCATATATCAAATCACTCGTATATCAAAGCAAATTTCCCCCATAAGAAATAATGGAAACTGATGATTTGTTACACAACTCCAAAATATGCATATAAAAAAATTATAAATACAAAATGTTAGGTAAAAATATAACATTAACCTGCATTGCTTCTGCTTCGAATTGTGTGCGTGTGTGTACAAAACAAGACCTAGGTATCATGATAATGTTGTATCAGGTGGTCCCTTGTTACTCCCATCCCTAACGTTTACATTGATATTTCGTTGATCCGATTGGAATCATTCCGATTAGAGATTTCATCGTTCACATGTTTATATAGATGCTGATATGATACGTTTGTTTAAATGGAATACAACTTTTTGACATGTGCATAGTGGTTTTTCCTGCTGTAAAGCATTTAATCTTTTGAAAATTTAACAGAAGTTCAAGAAGAAGCATTTTTTTTTCTTCTTTTAGCCTTTTGAGGTTAGTTTAGGTTTCCCATCTTTTTTTTTTTTTTTTTGATACATTTTTTCTATCTTTTTGTCCTGATTTTCTCCCCAATTTAGTCGTAGCCAATTCTAGGGCACTCCCTCATCAGGGCTACAACTAACAACCACAAAGACGAAGACGAAGGCTATCACGTGTTTCCTCCGAGAAACATGAAGACATGAAAGCATCTTTTGGAATTGCTGCTCACGCACCGTTGGGTGCAGCATAACGCACCCGGAGGATGGTGCTATCCGCTCCTTTCACTTGCGTGAGCTCACAGATGCCCATGATCGGCACAAGTTCAAAAATCTTCTGCACTCTATCTGTAACATTTATTTTAATTAACTTTTAGAAAAGACAGATACATAATTTTTTAAATACTTCTTCATAAAAAATCTACAAATGCACTGCTATCTTGAATCTTAATTCTCGTAGGGCTGCTTTCAGTGAAAGTCTGATGGAGCAACATCATGACTATAGGGAGGACACCTTAAAACAAGTGCAACACCTTTGAATAGCAGTCCTCTGCGTTTAATCCACAGTTTGGGTGTTAGCTCTTCAATAAGCATCTCACTGTAACGAGCACTGTTGATTGTTGAACCTTTTTCCTGATTGTGATAATTTTTGACTCACCCTTGTATTTATCCTTTGCTTTGCAGTGAACACTTCTGTAAGATGCTTAACGTTTTCAGTCTTCCCTTGGTTGTCTTTGACTGCAACTGACAGACATATTTTATCGTCAAATGAAAGGTATGTGTGCTCTCAGCTCATCATTGCTGTCTTACTGTCTAGGATAAATCAACTCATATTTATTATAACGTTCAAGGATTGTGTTTGAACTGTCTGAACTCATTCTTTGTTTAATGCACAGTTCTTTGAGAAGCGGAAATCCAGACTTAGTACGGACCACCTGTGAGCTTCTGCGAGACGTCATTATGCAGGATTTCCCAGCGGAAATATTCCTGCAGCGGCCAAGTATAGTGCAGGTAAGCCATTTTTATACATAACACCTCCTTTACTAGGTCAATGATTCTCTCCCTGGGGATAACCCATGCCTCCTTCCCTGGAGGTGATGTGCAGTGGCCACACCTCCTTCAGTAAAGCTGAGATATAGAAGCTATAGTATGCATCTTTCACTTAGACTTACCCATACATTGGCCATTGATCCTTCACTTTGCCAACATGTATAGGGGCAGGCTTCCTTTAAAACCACACCTCCACAGTAACTGATAAGCACAGAAGTCACACCTCCTCAGTGATCGACAGACATAGAAGCCACACAATTACACTCTGACTGACAGGCATAAAAACCACAGTGATCAACAGGCACGGAAGCCGCTCCTCCACCCTGACTGACGGGCACGGAAGCCGCTCCTCCACCCTGACTGACGGGCACGGAAGCCGCTCCTCCACCCTGACTGACGCGCACGGAAGCCGCTCCTCCACCCTGACTGACGCGCACGGAAGCCGCACCTGTTGGCATCCAGTATGAGTGTTTTCTGCTTACACCTTGCCATTTTTCGACAGGGTGACTGTAAATGCTATAGAACACTGCAGCAGGGGTATGATGGTTACAAGTTATTCACTGAGAGAAAATGCTGGACTATTGATTTACTTGGTTTATTACTACTAGACATGATTTTTGTGTATATATGTGTGTGTTTTTTTTCATTTTCTTCTCCCCAGAATCTGATGCAGCTTCTCAGTGTGAGCCCAGAGAATGATTCCACCTCGCTGGCTCTCCACGCTCTGGCCTGCCTTCAGCAGCTCTGTGGAAGCTTGAAAAGTCGGCTGCGTTTTCACAGAGATCCCAGCTTCTGCTCAGCCAAGCACGGTATAACACACCGGACTTAACACACACCTCTCCACAACTCTGCAAGTGTTTTCTCACTTATTAGTACTTTATGTATTACCTGATTTTTATTCAATTTCTGTCACCAGTACTTATGTTAGGGAGCTATTCTTATAGCTAGTAATGTACATGAAAATATTGTTTGTTCATTTTTACTCAAGTGTCAAAAATACCTAGAAAGGACCCATGCCTCTAAATGGCCAAGTTTAAGGGACATTATAAAAGCCGAGCTTTCTGAATGGGACTGAATATATCTCTCTGTTCCTTGTAGATCCACTCTCTCAGAACTCCTCAACATCATATCCTCAGGAGTTAAGAGGGACCCAAAGGTCAGGGGTTTCGACCCCAGAAGACTTATCCCCCCGCCCTTCTGTTCTAGGACGTCCTGTGATGAGAGTCCGAGGGGACGGACAGGACGGCGATGCCGCCTCTATCAGGTTCCTATTAAATAATTTTACTATTGTTGTATCATGTTATACAAACGAATAACAATTTGTCAAGGTGAAGTTAAGCAGCTTTTTAAAAAATTTTT
This sequence comes from Heterobranchus longifilis, assembly GCA_028570985.1. NCBI lineage: Eukaryota > Metazoa > Chordata > Actinopteri > Siluriformes > Clariidae > Heterobranchus > Heterobranchus longifilis. The sequence continues at coordinate 6,196,937 of JAOVVB010000027.1, read as the reverse complement.
TAGCTGGGCTGAAATAAACTTTAAACTTCAAACAAAGATAAAGTATATGATTACTGCTGGTCTAAGAAATTACATACCTCACTATTATATAAGGATCATTTAAGTCAAGTCAAACCTGGACTTGAAATTCCTTGTGAATGAAGGTGTAAAACATACATGAACATTTTAAAGAAGACGAATGGTGAAGATAAATATGAAGATAAAGCGTTTGAATGGTTCAAAAGAAATCGATGTTGAGAAAACGACGATCCCGGCGGTGTCTCAGAGCCCACTGCAGTCATTTCCATGAACATTTAGCGAGTGAAACGCCTGATCATTGAAAATCAACAGATAACTTGTCGGCAACTTGCAGAAGAGACACATTTGTCTGTGGGACCTGTACAGACAGTCATTCACCAGCACCACTTGTATATTACAGGAACTCAACTGAAAAGATATGGCTTATTCCATCCACCATACCCCATCCTGTCCTTGCTCCAAGCTATTTCCACATGTTTGGGCTATCAAAGGAGGCCAGCGTTTCATCCAAGCACTAGCGAAACGCTGATATAAGCGCTGATATTTGGTGTAGCAGGGTATTATATAGAGAAATGAAGGGATTTCTGCTATTCTGCACAATCAAAAGTCCTGGCTTGACTTGAACAGCCCTCATATTATTCCAGCATCCTCCATTTACACAAAAGAAAATGATTAAGTCTCTTGCTTCCTAAAAGACTAAATCCAACGTTTTTGTATAAAGCAACGTAAAAGAATTCATTACAGCTTAGTTTTTGCTTTGTTTACAAAAAAAATATTACAGAAACCGGCTGTGATTTTTTTTTTAATACCGTGCCTGTAGCGGGTGATTACAGATTCTCTTTGACTCGGTGCGTGCAGCAGCAGCAGCAGCAGCTCTCAGAGAGAATTTCCCCTCGGGCCCAACCTGGAGCCGGAGGGTGAGGATCCGCCGGAGCTCCGGCTGCAGCAGTGGAACATGGCCAGATTTTGTATGGAGACCCTACAGCACACACTTCCTCTCCTCGGGACAGGTGAGAGTCTTCTCTCACTTTACTGTGAGAGCCTCCAGATGTTTTTCTTTCCTTTTTAAACTCCTCAGGAAAAGTGAGAGTCCTCAAACTTCAGCTTCAGAAATGTTCCTTCCCCCCACTCCGACTACTCATCCTGCTCTCTTGTGTCTCCTTGCGGATGTTTCAGAGAAGATGAAGGTTTTCCAGAAGGCGCTGGAGCTGCTGTCGGATATCCTCGCGTTGCTGAGGGTCATCGTGTCCCCGAACGAGCTCTGGGACGAGTGCAGCATCACCGCCAACGAACTGGCAAGTGCTTTAAATTTGTTCATGTTACAAGAGCGTGACTGATAATATCAGGGGTGTCTCATTTGCTTAAATAAGTCATTTGAATAATTCATTTTAAGCTTAGTCTATTCATTTGGAAAGCATTTTTTGTATTAAATTGCACCTCTTGGTACACAGTACACTTAAAATAGTGCTGAATAGATTTTTTCTGCAAAGCTCGAACCTCTCCTTCATTTATTTTTAATGCACCCTTTGCAAAACAGAGCTCGCTTCCACTAAAACTCACTTTGAAATGTGTTGCTGCCCCCTGCTGGTTTTCTGTCACCATTGACTCAAACTTAAAAAAAAAAAAAAAAACGCTTAGCAACTTTTTTTTTCCCACTCTCTCTCTCTCTCTCTCTCTCTCTCTCTATTTTTCCCCCCACAGAGAGAGAAGCTGCGGGTGTGTATAGAAAAGCTGGGAGACATCATGTGCCATCACCGTCACGTGGCATCGTCAGAGCAACCTGACTCAACTCTGATTCATCATCGCATGTCCTACATGGGGACTTCTGTCTTCACCATTCGCCTTCTGCAAACACTCCTACCTGTGGAGAAGGTGAGAAGGCATAGAATTAGTATTGGCTATAAATAATTAATGCATGGCTGTGTCCTGATGCACATACGTACAGCATGCTGAGGAAAGTCTGTCTGCCTATTTCACAGAGAAAGGGTGCACAGAATTTGTAGTGCCATTCTTTTAACATTAATAAGGAAAATCAAATGGATTTAACTGCAGTTGATCGGTACAGAGGGCCACAACTCATCCTTTTCTTTCCACATTGTATTTTTTTGTTTCCTTTTAGCATGGTTTCATGTGAAAATGCTCCGATGCAAAGTGGAGTCACAATTAATATCCCGGAATTGCTCATTTCCTGTCCTCACTCACTCACTCACTCATCGTCTATACCGCTTTTCATTTCCTGTCCTAAAATGTTTTATTTCTTTTATAGTACATCAGTTTGTCACTGATTACATTTTTAAATATATTAATGAAAGACAATAAACAGCCATTTCCTCACCAGACTCTTTCTTTCGAAGTGAATAAATTAAAAGAAACAGCTTGATATTTTACTAAAAGGCCAAAAAGGCTTAAAATCCTCTGTCTTAAGGATTTCACATAAACCACTCCATAAACTCTTTCTAGACCTTTTAAAAGGATAAAAGTCTCTGTGGTGGCTAGTTCATCTGTAAAAAAAAAAGTATTCTTCATGCTCCCAGAACCACTCTTTCAAACTTTTATTGCTGGAATGTGATTGGATAACCTTACCTTCAGGTCATCAGCTGACTTAATTTTATTGCCACATAAACTGAACAATGAAGCAGGATCAGATCATAACTCTGGCTACTGAGGATTGTCAGTAGCACTATGCATGATTTTATTCATGATGTTAATCTTGCTATTCTTAGTAGGGTTGGGAATCACCAGGGATCACACGATACGATAATATCAGGACACCTTGGTGCCAATTCGATTTGCATTTGATTCTATAAGTATCACGATTGTAGAAAAATCTTGATTCAATATAATTTTTTTTTCTCATATTTCGTTATGGTCGTAAACGAACTTCGCAAATAATTTGCTCCTACAACACAGGCTCAGTGGTACTTGCCAGTGTGTGAATAGTTTATAGTTCCACCTGTAGGATCATAGTGGAACGACACCATTTTACACGTCAAATGCAAAAATATATAAATTCAACATAAAAATTTTTTTTTTATCCAGTTTGCATTCAGTGTGATGATACATAATATGCCATACCAAAGAATCGCGATATATAACTGGATACATTTTTTTCTCCATACCTACTTCTTTCTCAGACAGGAATAGGCTCAGTCTAAATTCATCAGACCACATGACCTTTTTACTATTGCCTCCAAGTCCAAACTTTAGGCCTTCTGTCAAATTGATTAATTTATCCTGATTAGTCTCACTAACAAGTGATCCTCAAAGCTGTTTAGTGAGTCCTCACCACGTTATGTATGTTGCAATGCTCTTACTTTCACTATTAAATGTAGCTATGATTTCTACTGATGAATTTAATTTTTTTTCCCCCACGCATTTAAGTTATCCGTGATCAGGGTCAGGCGTTCATGGTTCTTTTTATTTCGGATCACATTTCTTTTGCAAAATTGATGGATCAGCACTATCCTTCCAGGATTCACTAATGTGTTAGACATTTTTTTTAAATCAGTTCCAATACTTTCAGCAAGCTCCTTAGTTGTTTTCTTTGCCTGATGCAGGCCACTAATTTAACCTCTCTGAAACACCGTTTCATCTTTTCCACACAAGTGTCAGAGTTGCTGTTATAGAAAAATAAATCAGCATCTTTTGTCACATAATGTCAACTCGCCAACAATTTCCAAAAGTGTTTTCTAAATTTAGATCATTTTTATCACCTTTATTAATTGCATGAATGATGTCACAACTGGCTGTTCTGACAGTGAGAGTGGTGTTAAAACAGTAGTATGAAAACCACAGTCCTTTTTTTTTTTTTTTTTTTTAAAGAAGTTTTGTCAACTTTGATTTTCAGTGTTTGTTTATAAACACTAATTGTCGCTGGAGCAGCTCGTTTTTAGCTCTCTTTTTTGGTGTGTGAACCGTTTTTCAGATGCATTCGATTAGCAAATATCTCACACACTCTTGGCTTTTGGTTATATCACGGTTGGTGTTAATAGCTTTTGTAGGTTCTTTGCAGTAATATCACTTTGTATCACTTAGCAGTTGTTTTTTCACATTCTCTAGTGTGAAATTGTTACCCAGCAAATATTGTTTTCAGCGCCACAGGTCAATGCTGGCTAAGAATAAACTCTTTTTAGATTAATTTCATTCAATCATTAAATTTTTTTACCCTCCTTAAATACTTAGTGTTTCTCTGCAGTGCAAGAGTACCTAAAGTTACAGTTCTAGTCTTTTTTCCTACAAAGCTATTAACACCAACCTTAGATGTAATTGAACATAAGATGTATTCTTTAAGTGATTATCACTACATTACTGACACATTCTGTACCTGTAAGTGTATTTGTGTGTGTGTGTGCACATCAAACAATGTTAATCATTTGCCTATCATTTCTCCATACAGGCGAGTGAAAACGTCCCTGAGGGTACAACGTCCGCCATTTTCCATCTCTGTCTGGATTTCCCCTTCAGTCTTGCGTTTCCCAGCATTCACGAGTCAGCCGTGGCCTACCTGGAGCAGTCAAACACCGAAAACCATGCCCTGTACCGCAGAGTTAGTCAAGCTGCCAACACGATGGAGGCCACGTGTTCCTTCCTAAAAGACGTTCGGACTGAGGTAATGCTCAGAGAAAGAGCGAACCTCAATACGCTGAACGAGCAACCTCATTGACGGTGCTTCTTCAGAGTTTTAAATTTAGGCTATGTTCTTTCACACCAAACTCGCTCATCCATGTGTTTATGGAGGTTGCTTTGCGCACTGGTGAGCAGTCATGTTGGAACAGGAAGGGGGCCATCCCCAAACTGTTCCCACAAAGGTGGGAGCATGAAATTGTCCAAAATGTCTTGGTATGCTGAAGTATTAAGAGTTCCTTTCACGGGAAGGAAGGGGCTGAGTTAAACTCACGAAAAGAAACCCTGCAA
>JAOVVB010000027.1:6146217-6161569 GCA_028570985.1 Heterobranchus longifilis | reverse complement strand
ATTAGTGCTGAACTTTTTTTCCCCCTGTAGTCAGTTTGGTGCATAAAGTGATATAATTGATACAGAAAGAGCTCATTTTCTATAGATGTTTAATCTAATTTACAGTGATTTTCTCTCCATCTCTCAGATAAAGCTGTAGACCTGCTCGTGTCATGTTTGGAGAGCAGCTCATTAAACACTCGTGCTCTCGGAGCTTCAGCACTGTGGGCTTTACTGCACAACAATCAGAAGGTATTCTTTATTTGTATCTCTGACTTGTTAGATAAAAAAAAGCATGCACATTTTTACCACTTATTTCATTTTGACATTGACACTGATGAAATTTGCTACACTTTTGTAAGTGTGTAAATAACTGCATAGCTCAGTAGCAGGTCAGATATTAGACTTTGAGATTGGACCAGAAATTCCACAATGATGATGTGAGTAAATTATATATCTGGTTTTCATTTCAAAGGCTAAGGTGACTCTGAAGTGCCCCTCTGTCAGACTGAAAGTGGACGAAGCGTACACGCACGCTAAGACAGGTTTGGAAAACACATGCACACGGTGAAATCAGTGACGAAAAGTGTTACGTTGCTTGTACTGAACAATATCAGGTTTTAGTAATAAGAAATCTTGAAGATATGAATATACTGCTTTGTTGAAACCTGTCCCATTTTCTAGTAGTCGCCTGATCTTACTCCAATCTTCTGTCCAGTTTGGGTAAACTAATGCCCACTGTAGCCTCGGTTTCCTGTTCTTGGCTGACAGCATTAGAATGCTGTTATAGTACATCACCCTTAGGGGCTGATGTATTGAGCATTTTGAGATGCTTTTTGGCTCCCCATAGATGTAAAAAAAAAAAAAAGGGCTTTTTTAAGTTACTGTAGTCTTCTTTTCTGTTTAAACCAGTCTGGTCATTCTCATCTGACCTCTTTGATCAACAAGAGGGTTCTGCCTACAGAAATGTACATTTGAAAGAATGGTCTGTGTGAAAATGCAAGGGGATCAGTAGGCTTTATACTTCCTTAGGCAGACTGCACTGCATTTAAAAGTGCACAAGGAAAGTAAATAAACTGACTTTTTGCATGATCTTTGCATATAAATGAAAACATTTTTACATATACAGTGTATCTCAAAAAATATCATTATAATGGACAATGCCTAATAATACAGATGAGCTAGCGGTTGCTATCAAAGCAAACAGGTCTTCAATAACGTCTTAGCAGTAGCACAGTATGATGGCCTCCATGCTGTGCCTCACTGAGTCCATAAATTAACAAAATTGTCAGAAGTTGGACAATTCTGTATATTTAAGTGTTTGATTGATTTTAGGAAATATTCTAATGTTTTGAGATATTGGATTTATAATTTTCATGAGCTATAAGCTGTAATTATTGAAGGCAAAACAAAAAAGGCTTTAAGAATGTGTTTCATATTTTGAATAAAATTACGATTCAAAGAAAATGCATTATATATTACCATAGTATTAAAATACATGGGGTGGCCCTGAAGTCAAGGATCTCTTAGCATATTTTCCTATATACAATTATAGATTTTTTAAAATTTTTTTTTTACACTCAAGATAGCTTCTAATCTAACACTAGAAGATCAAATGGCACCAGACCTAACACCATTCGGCTTTTTTCTTTGGGTCATCAGAATCAGCCTAGAGCAAAAGCTGTGCTAAAGGAGGAAATCGGCATGTAAAAACATAACTTCTGATACATCGTTTTTATTCAGTGAATAGTCAAGTTCTAAGAAGTCAGAAGCACAGTTGGAGCATTTGCTAATTTATGGTTTTAAATTCATGGTTTTCATGGTTTTTATTCATGGCTAATTCATGGTTTAAATCCCAGTTTTGGATTGTGGATCCAGACTTATGGGACTGGTAGAAAACTCCAAATCATTAAGGGGCGTTCAAGTCAAATCAAGATGTGATGAAATTTCTCGTGAACGAAGGTGTAAAACTGATTGACATTTACAAGACTTCAAGAATAGTGCGCTGATGAGGCTCTTAGCTGCAGTAAAACATTTGAATGGTGCAGACGCTTTAAAAAACTTACTGTACGGTTCATGAATGATGATCCTGGCTGAGGTGGCTCAGAGTCCTGAAAAATTGACTTGCAGAAGAGACGCATCTATCTGTGGGAACTGTACACACCATCATTCACCAAAGAAATCAATCACTGGAACATCTGATGGCGTTTTCCCACACAGCAAAACATATAGTACATAGTAATGAAGAGAATATTTCACTAATATCATTCAGACATAACCAGTATTTGTATTGCCTTGGTATTATGATAACAGCATGATGTATACTGATATTCCTCTTTTTTGTGTTTTATTAACAGGTGCAGAACAGAAAACAGAAGAGAACACAAACACACATTTACTGAAATGTCTTGAACATCTAAGCCACCTTTTAAACACATAAGTGCCATAAACAGTCTTTTAGTTTTAATAAATGTTAGTTCAACAATTCATGGACAATGTACATTCCTATTTTTATATATATATATTTTTGTTTCTTATTTCAACATATTCAAATACATCTGACACTAATGTTATTTAAATCATGGCTTCTACAGTATAAAATAAATTTTTTATAGTGTTTCTGTTGACCCAGTCTGTTGAGTGTGAATCCTATTCAGTGCATGTCAAGGATATCAAACTATTGATTGCAAAAGTTTGCATCCCCAAGGTCTTCAATTGCAAGGGGGAAGAAAATGGAAAGAAATTCCCAAATGGTTCAATAAAACACATTCCAAAAGAAAACTGGAATCTCAAACAAAGTGAATGGGCAATGGGCAATGATTTGGCAAATGTGAACAGAAATATACAGTCATGAGAAAAATAAAGTACACCCTTTATCATTTCTGTTTTTTTTTTTTTTTCTTTTTTCAGGTCCTAAATAAACAAATGTCTGGTCCACTTTTAGCTAATTCTAGCTAATTAAATTAAATTTCTGCTACTTTCAGATGATTAAATCTACTGTAAGTAACGCATCCTACTTCCAGTCATCAGGTGTTATTTATGAGATGCACAAATTTATTTAATAATAATCTCTATGAAAGCAGAGTAGTTTGGGGTTCTGGAGCACTCAGGCCAAGAAAAAAGTCAGTGAAGCAATTGTTGATACTCATGAGGGATCTATGATATTCGTGAAGAGTTATAGGGTGATCTCCAAACTATTTAAAATTCACTGTTTTACAGTGAGAGGGATTCAAATGGAGAGCCTTCAAGGCAATTGCTGATATTCCCACAGGACAGATTGTTTAATGCTCAGTGAAAACCCTAAGAGCTACATCATGTGACCTACAGATTTCTGTAAATGTGTTAAATCTTTGTTTATACATCACAATCAGAAAAGGACAGATTACTTTGAAGCATGGCTAGGAAAAAACAGTAAACTATTTGTAACAATATCCTTTGGAGTAGTGAGACCACGCTAAAGAAGTTCATGCACAGTGCAAAGCTTGGTGTAAATGAAACGCAGTGTAACACCACAAACACCTTTTACCGTCTGACGCATTTGATGATTGTTAGCTTTTTTGCAGCTACATGATTTTCATTGAAATTCGTCTAAAGCGTTTGCATACTTTAGCGCTTATAGTGATTTTGGAGCTTCAGGCACTATGTGGGTTGACATCTTTATGTTCATCTTTTTTTTTTAGCATCAAGCTAACTGGCTAATCATGGTACATGTGACATATTGGATGTATAGTGACATGCTTTTGTTCTTAAAAAGCAATGTTTTTTAGAATAGAATTTTGTCTAAATGAAATATTTGTAAAACTTATTTAAATATAAGACGCACTACTCTGTTTACTGTTGATTTGTCATCACTCGTTGAACTTGTGGTTGAGGAGATCTTTCTAAGTTTATGAGTTGGTATTACCTTTTTCCTGGTCAGCTGTAAATTCTGTGTTTAAAGGTATATTGAGGTAAAATTTTAGACTTTAACAACTTGAGCTTCACTGCACATTGTATATTCTAGCTACATTTGCTTCACATAAAAAAAGATTATTATTATTTTTTAATAAATATAAATACTTTCATTTCATGTTCTTTTGTCTGTCTCTTACAGTCAGTGTGGTTTAACTGTTTCATTATGAGTAAAGATTTTAAACCAGGTTAAACAGAACAATAAATGGTTAAGTTTCAGTTATAGTGAAAGTCAATCGGCCTCCTTGAATTCTCAGTTGCTCTTGAGTGTCTCTGAACAGGAAGTCGTGCTTTTCGTGTCTCCCCCATCAATGCTGCATTCATTTTCACTCAGACTGTGACGATGGAGGCTGTACAAAAGGAAAACTGGTACTTCGTGGCACTTTTGATTTCTCTCTCTTTTCTCAAAGGTACCGTACTGCTGTTTTAATTTTAACAATATATATATATTTATAAGAAATAAATGTGGTGTGGTATCAATCAATAGGTAAATAAATAAATAAATACATAATACTTAGAGAGAATGCTGGAAGTCCTACATGTATTACTAAAGTGAACTAGATTTCTTTTGTACAATAACTCATCAGCTTAACTGTATTTTTTTGTCTCTCTCTTTATATATATTCATGTTGTTATAAATGGTAAATTCAGTGTGTTTTTAATTAAATGTTCTCAACCAACTTCCCACTAACTCACTTGCTAAAGATTTATCATTGCACCACATGCTTATCACAATGTCAGAACCTTTTTACCTTTTCTAAATATCGTAACTCTAAGTCTAAGAATTGAGTCTGCTGAATTTTTGCACTTAATATACTAAAAAATATTATTAGTATACATTTTAATATATCCATAACATAACATTTACGCATATCGACATAGATTTGTTGTTAAGGAAATTTCCAGGCCAATTTGTTATTAGTACCTATGTTTTATAGAAATGCCATTTATTTAATTGGGCACCTATTTTGTGTATGGGTATTACATTTGGCCTCTCTCTCTCTCTCTCTCTCTCTCTCTCTCTCTCTGTTTAGCTACTGTATCTATCTGGTATTAATCTGATATTCAATACCTTATTGAATAAATTGTACTCAATTTTACTCAAACAACTTTACATATTTAACTATAGCATTACTGCAGGGGGAAACAGCTTTAAGATATTATTTACACATATTTTACACATATTTACACCTCTTATTAAACATGCAACAACAAAAAATAAGCTTTGGTGAATGTTTAAAAATATATAAATGTAACTAAGGGAATGATTTGTCCATCAATATATATATAAAAAAGTTGTCTATTAGCAAATTGCCCTTTGTCATGGCAAATTTGTTGTGAACTATGCCAATTTGCACCAATTTTCTAAACACAAACCCAACAACGACTTGAGTATTGAAGGAGCAAAAAAGTTTATTGCAACCAAAAGTAAATGGACTGGCCAGCCAGAAGACAACAGACACCTCACAAAAATTCTGCAAGATCCCCTCACTTCCCCAATTTTACATGGTTTATATACCCTTACTTAGCAATTACATCATTGTTTGCTCCTCCTTAAGTCAAGAAACTGCTTAATATTCATGAGATGTGAGCTAATTTTGCTCAGGTCAGATTGATATGGCACCTCCCCATTACGTAATTTTCCCCCCTTATCTCATATTTATTCATGTCTGGGTCGGCCTAAAAGATCTTGTTTTAATTTTTCCCTTTTTTGGAAAAAGTTTGGTTTGTTCCTGTTTTCTTAACCGGACTATTGACCACTAATTAGGGTCTAAGTACACCCTGACTAAGTACAGTTAGGGCCAATTTTATAAATTTTGTCAAAACTTGATTGCATTAGATTATATTATTTTAAATATTGTTATTATTGCATAATTATTCTTTTTTCTTATTTAAAAGACTGATCATTAATCATAATTTGATTATTAACCTATATGATTTTAAACATTGATGTTTGATAATATACATTATGGATTAGTAATTAATTAATTATTATTCAAAAAATTACAACCTTCATTTATAAATTTTGGTTATGTAGTATAATATAAAGTGTAGTAAGGGATAGTAATGGATTTTATTATTAACTATTGGTCACTGAGTCGCTCATTACTCACCGGGCTTAAGCGTTTCCTGGACGGAGAGGGCAGATGACTCTGTGGTGCGGCACTGATCCACAGTACGCACAGAGCCCCTCGATGAACGCGTCGTTCACGTTCTGAAGCGGTCAAGGAGGCGCGTCCTAATTCCATGGGTTCCCCGGCTCCTGTGTCAACCACGGTGGGAGGTGGAGACCCGACATGTCAGGCTTCAGGAATTGGGCGTGGGCAAAGAAAGTGGAGGAGCAGGCATGGTATGGGATAGTGACGGCATGGCTGGCGGCAGGGTTCGGGGAGCTGGCCTCGGACAAGACAGTGGTATAACATATTTTTGTGTATTGTTGTTTTACAATTTGTCTTTATTAAAACTAAGAGGTCCAAACTTATTTTTAACCTGACAATGCTCCTGTGCACAAAGCCAGCTACATGGAGACAAAAAGACATGGCAGAAGTAAAAGAACTTAAGTGGCATACACAGAGCACTACTCAACACCACTAGAAAAACTGGAATGCTAATCGACTACACTTGGTTAGAGTGTCATAGAGTCAAGTGACCAAGAAGCATTTAGAATTTCAGTGCATAAATTTGGCATGTCTAGCGGGAATGTGAAAAAAAAAACCTCCATAACATGTTTGATGACGTCAGAGAGGTTCAGGTCAGTGTAAGCCATTTTTACTAGTGGAAGGCCTTTGCAGAAAAGAAAAGGTTATTATAACAGCAAAGAGGGATTTAATCTGGAATTAGATGTTCAGTTGTGTAGGTGAGATGATTAGGTGTCCTAATTTTGACCATATTCCAAGGAATAAGCATCCAAATATTAAATGGCAGTTTAATTTACCTAAATACCATCTGTTCCATTATTTTCTTTTATGAAATTTTGGTGGTCCGTCACCAACTTGTTTAACACATCTAGATGTAAATATCAGAAGAAGTAATAACAAAAGAACTGGCATTGCCATTTCTATACTATCAGAGAGGACTGTATTTACAAACCCAGGCTCCAAAATCAATGTGTGTGTATGTGAGCGCATGTGTGTGTGCGTGCGTGCATGCATGTGTGTGAAGGGGGAATTCCAAAACACATGAAGACACTACATATCAGACAATCAACTGAGCACAAGGCTGCCTAGGTCCCCACCACTGGTGATGGTCTGCAAAGACCTGCAGATGGCAGTAGATAACGTGAAAATAACTCAGAATTAAACAGGGATGCAACCGAAAACACACAAACCTGCACAAAAATTGAGGAGCATAACAATATCCATGAACATGGACGGTATGGAGTGCTGCTGAATGCAATTGTCCATAATGATTGGGCATGCAAAGCAAAAACTCATACATGATTAATTGTATTAAGAGTTCTTACAATGCTACACAACACCAATGTGTTATTTTGATTATAAATTTTCTCTTTCATTATTTATAAGATATAATCCCAAATACATACTGTACGTGTGAAGAACACATGAATCTAATTATTTAAATCAAAAATAGTATATTTCAAATATCTAAACAGAATTTTAAAACACTTTACAGGATTAGTATGTATAGATGTATAGGACCTAAGTATATGAATTCTTTAAAATCATCATTATCTTCTTTTAAATACTGTGCATAAAATGTGCAGCAAACCATGCACTCTCATTGGTTAAAATCAAGGGATGATGTAACTGAGGCATCGTTCAAAAGAAATGCTTATATGTTGCATTACTAAAGTCAGAGTAAAAGGAAATGTGGCTTTTACAGTAACCCAAAAAAAGACTTCCAGAAGAATAGAGGAAAGTAGAGGGAAACACAATGGTTTTCTGGTCAATTCTGTTTTTTATCATGTCCATAGGTAATCTTTTATTTCATTTGGCTATATAAGTAGCAACATACTTATTTTAAACATGTTAATAAACATTAAGACATTAACAAAAATAATCTTAATATCTTTTTATAAACAATGTTTTAGTTTACAGGCATAACAATACTACTCTTAAACCTTCTCTTTAGGTGAGAGCACACAGGACAGCATTACTCCAACATCATCTGCTGTCGATGGCAAAGAGGGCGAAGCAGTTACATTGTCTTGCTCTTATACCTACACTGTTTCTATGAACAATCTTCAGTGGTATCGACAATATTCCAATGCAGCCCCAGAGTTTCTTGTTCTACTGATGGAATCAGGAGCAAATCAGACAGGCGATACTCCTCATCCTCATCTGACCGCTAAAGTTGAGAAGAGTGTGAAGCGTGTGGATTTAAAGATTTCTCCTGCTGCTGTATCAGACTCTGCACTATATTACTGCGCTCTGCAGCCCACAGTGACAGGAAATCCAAATGCACTGTACAAAAACCTACAAAGATTACAGTTGTTAAAGTTTAACAACAACAAAAAAGAATCTGCATATAGTCATTATTCAAACTATTGATATCATAAGAATGTCAACAAATAAATTAATTCAATTGATTAGATAAAGCTTTTAATGTGGAACCTCCAGAAGGCAACAAGAACAAAAAAATGCATTAATTGTTTTTATTTTTATTTTTTTTTACTTCAGTCACTGCATTCATGCTTAATTTGTTTATTTATGATTAAGAATGTTATGACTTGGTGGCATGGTGGCAAGTGGTTAGCATGTTTAAATTTTCCCCCAGATTCCAGCAAACAGTTGTGATCTTTATAAAATGTAACTAGTTGAAAATCTTAATTGATATTGTTAGGTGAATATAGACATTCCAAAATCAAGGATCCCTCTGGCCATTTTATCTATTAAATATGTAACCAGCATATATTAAAGATGTCTATGGGATGTCTATTATACATCTAAAATGGCACTCTAATATTTGTCTATCATAGAAATCTAAACCACATCTAGTCATAGAGGTCTAACAGATTTGTATTTAATTTCTTTATGTAAGGTTGCAAAACAACAAAATTCATAGTTTAATACTATGAATTACAATGTACAACTTTATAAAATGCATTTAATATGCATTTCAATTTGAATTGAATTTCATTTGTATAGCGCTTTTAACAGTTGTTACTGTTGCAAAGCAGCTTTACACAATTATGGAAGTTTCTATGAAATGTGTATAAATCAAAATGATTGTCCCTGATGAGTAAGCCGAGGGAGATGGTGGCAAGGAAAAACTCCCTGAGATGGCAATAGGAAGAAACCTTGAGAAGAACTAGACTCAGAGAACCCATCCTTTAGTGTGATAACGGATAGCAGGGATTGCATTTCAAATCAAAATCAAATCAAAATCTAGAAACAAAAATATGAGCAAAAAAAATTGTGTTTTACAGTCTATATCCATTGATGAAATTAAAATTTTGTTGTCAAAACTTCAGTCTCTAATTTATAATTACTCATATTACTCTTTTTTCTATCCATTTACTGTACATTCCACAACTTGTTGCTTCAAGTGTGTTAAAACAAAATGAGTTTCAAAAAAGCTAACTTACAAATGGCGATATAGCCGAGATAACACTTTAGATAGATTTTAAATTGTTTTAATTAGTTACTTTACTACGCATAGCAGGGTTACAACTTACTTACCATGCAATTATGTTGTAGATTCGCTCACGGGTGTCAGCGGCATCAATTTGTGATAACTGCTTTACTTAGAAATGTTTCTTTCTATGTTAAGATGCCTCAAGATCTATACTGCCTCCATAGGGGTGAGTGGTTCCAAATGGTACGGGGAGGTCTCAGATTCGATGCATCTTCCTATTCCCCTAATTTTGTTATGCATCTTTAGTAGGAGATCAAATAGTTTTTAATCTGGAATTCTTGAAAAAAAACATGCAATTTATATTAAACAACTCTTTTAGAACTTTCAATGCAGCAAAATGTAATGTAAAAATGTAACTTATTTTCTTTAAGTATGGTGAATCCCCCCACTTTTGAACGACCTGGAATAGCTGTGTCAGGAAAAAGTTAAGTAAGACCTAAAAAGTAAAATCGCAAAATTTTTATCAAATGCAAAACAATTTTAGCCATGTTGATTGAAAAGAAATCAGACATAAACATTTGTTCACGTACTGATAAGCCACCTGTCTCTGCCACTAAAAATACAATTTTGTACGATTTATTTTCCTATCTAATGGTTCCTCATCACTGCTCGCCTCAGCATTTGGATTTGGCCTCTTCAGCTCTTGAACATTTCTGATTGGTTGAGAGGAGTAGGGACCAGAGGATCTCCCAGATCTCTATTACATTATGAATGTTGATACAGAATATTAAAAGCTTTCTAGTCATATTCTGCAGAGAAATTACTGAAAATAAAAGTACTGAAAGTAACTTTTTTAGGTATGCCTGAAATTGATGAATAATTTGCGATTTCAGTTAACTATTGTAAGCTGTCTTTCTGGGTGACTACCTGATTACAGTGGGTGAGTTTGAAAGTGGTGTGATAGCTAAACCAAATGTCCGCCTTTTTAAATAATGGTTACCGGTTAAAAGGTTTACAGATTTACAGAATTGCTATCACAATACACGCCTAAACATTGCCCACAAGACAGAAAATACCACGTTGTCAACAATTAATAGAACCTTATAGAAATTATACTTCTCTTGTTACTTACTTTTAGCTTTCTTTGATGGGTTAGGTACATCTTACAGTAGGTCTTTATTCTCATTTTCAGATTTTTCTGGTAAGTCAGGTAATACTGTATTAAAGGATAATGTTAATATAACATATAAAAATATGTATAATAAAAATGTGAAATACTATCTTTGATTAAATCTGGCATTTGCCTACTTTGCCTGTTCCTTTTCTGAGGAACCTTTTCCTCATTTGTTGTAAAGACTATGGTAGCCAGGCATTCAGCCTTGCTAGGTAAAATATATAATTATGAAAATTAGTTTTGGAACATTTGGAGAAAATATTTGATGTTTATTTGCATTTATTTGCATATGATGCTAAATAACCAAAATACCCAAAACTGATAAAAGTGTACATTACTTACAAGACACTTTTTTCACTTCTACTAATGTGAACTCAAGCCAGTCTGGCTGAGGGTCAGGCCTCCTAGTCAAATATTTTGACTCTTCATGCCTGCTGACGTTTGGCCAGTGCAAAATCTTCTTTGACTCATCATTCCAATTGTATGGTACCACATCTTCCACTTGCTCACCTCCCTCTTCTTCTCAAAGATGCAAGGCCCAAAGCAAAGAACTCAGTGACATGTTGGCAGTTACACATTGGTGCATGCCCCATACTTTGTAGCAAAGAAAGTGTCAGATCTCTATGATTTTTCTTAAAGAAGACAGTATCAACCATTTTCAGAATAAAACATCTGTTTTTTTCTTTTTTTAATACAAAAGGCTGCAATATCATGTTGGGTTCCAGAACATCACTGCAGTGTTCTTTTTCTGCATGTCTCTTAATGACTCTTTCAAACAACGGGGCCAGTGTACAACAGGAAGAAAAGATTTTCGGGAGAGATGCTCCTCCATTGCTGCATTGCTGCATAAACAATTTGCACACTTTTGGCCCTTGTCTGTACAATAACTCCAAGTTCAGTGTTTCTTTTTCTCCACATTTTCTTGTGTTTTTTTTTTAAGCCATTGTGTGATGCGTCTGGCTGGGGATGTCTACAATATTACCAATTATGATAACCAAATTAGGAATCTAATATGACATTATATGAGAATGATAAAATTCTTTTTATTTTGGGAAATTAAGGGACATATTGATTATTTAAGATATAAACAAGTGTCAGTGAAAAATCAGCTTTTGGTAAACATGCATAGCAAACAGGCATTGTTTACAAAGTACAAGACATGCTTTATATACTGTACATATCCCAAGTAAGATGGAAATGGTGTCATGCATGGGCAAAACTTATTTTAAATCTTTGCGAAAATATCATATCATATACTCACTCATCTTCTATAACGCTTTATCCTGTATTCAGGGTCGCGGGAACCAGGAGCCTATCCCAGGAGACTTGGGTACTTGGGCACGAGGCAGGGTACACCCTGGACAAGGTGCAAATCCATCACAAGGCCCACACATACACACTCTATCACATACTATGGGCAATTTGGGAATGGGGAGAACATGCAAACTCCATGCACACAGAGATGGGAATCGAGCCTGGCCGAGAATCGAACCCGGACCCTTTAATAGTTTGTGAAATGGATAACATTTTTGTGAATTGCATGAAAATTTTATTTTTCTTTGAAAAACAAAGGAAGTTGCAAGTGATCTCAACCTTTTGAGCGGTAGATTTAAAAAAAAATGACCCTTTATTTAGTAACAATGTTAGGTTAAGGGTATTCTTTATTTTTTTAAAACATTAAGGTTTTCTAAATCTCTCTCTCTCTCTATTTTCATTTTATATCCCTTTATTCTCATAGTGATTTTTTACATTTTAATTTTAACCTAAGCATGATTACATGTAAATTCAATGCAAGACACAATTTAAATGATGTGAAACTAAACAATTAATGAACATTTAAATGAATGAATAGCTTAGGATTTCAATGCATATGCATCCTTAATAGGTCTTAATAGAATGTTGCACTTCCACAAAGAAGTGAACTGTGTAATACTATCAGAAAATATGTAAGAACACAAATATCACATATAAACAGTAAACAGTGTTTGTAAAAATTTCTTTTATTATTCTGTAAAGCTGCTTTGAGACAAAAAGTTCTATATAAATAAAACTAAATTTACTTGAACTACCTACATTTAATAATTGTTTTATTTATTACTCAAGTCATGTGAGTTCAAATTTAATCAGGCCAAAATAGAAATAATTATAACCTGAGGGATTGATGCCGGAATTGATCTTACAATGCAAAAGTAGGCAGAGCTACAGTAGATGTCATAAGATAGTGTTTAGGCAGTTTCACAGAGAAGCTGTCTTTTATATCCACTGCTAAAGAGGCACACGGAACAATCATGTTACTATTCTTTGTTTTAATAGTTGCTAGAAACATTGGTAAGTCATTTATACTATACACTAACTTTTTGTGAATACTGTACATTTTTACTGATACTTAAATATAATTATTTGGTTGATTTAACAGTTATGTATAATCCTTATGTAATTAATAATAATAAAAAGTGTTATGTTTTAATGTCTTTACATAAGGTGTGGTTAGCAGCAGCATAACACCAGACCAAACTGTCGAATTTTCGAGTGAAGGCAGTAACACCACATTGACCTGCACATATGATGCATCATCAGCTGACTATCTCTACTGGTATCGACAAAAGCCTCATTCAGGACCGGAGTTTCTGCTGCTAATTATTGTATCTACAAATGATGTCAATAAAGCTGAACAACTTGACCCACGACTATCCATCAGACTTCGTAAAAATGTTAACAAAGTAGATCTGGAGATTTTTCCTGCTACAGTGTCAGACTCTGTGCTGTATTACTGCGCCTGGAAGACCACAGTGACACAGAATGCAATCCACATGTACAAAAAGTTAAGTTGTGTGTTCTTCTCTCAGGAGGGGGAGCTGTTAAGCTGTTTTATTAAAATACACTTTTCTTAGTTCACATATTTTTATGAGTATTTGCTTTTAAACATAAGCGAGCATGATCCTACCTATATTGGTAGTGTTCATTGTTCATTTCATTGTCAATTTCATGCAGTTTAAAGCAATGCCCATTGTGTCTTCTTAGTGAAAGCTATACCACATTTCACCTCTAAAACAAGCCAGATTGTGCAGACTGATATTCCATGCATTGTTTCACATTATAGTGGTATTGGTGAATGACTTTTACCACACTGCGGAAAAAAGATAGTGGTCTATTTGTTCTCTGTATTTTTGGTGCTGTACGTTAGAGAAGACTCACACCTGACCAAAGGTTTTTCTTTACTCAACACTTCAGCAAAATGTGCAGTAGCTTGGTTTTAATAAGTCTCATTTGTCAGCCATTAAACACAACCTGAAAATCGGAAATAATTACCTCCAAAAGAGCCATCCTACGCCACCTACAGAGTCTCTAATAATTTTATTCAGCTGTATTACATTTATAGGAAGAACTTAATTTTCTGAAACATTAATAAATTGGTGGTATAGCCAAATAGAACAACTGAAAGGTAATATCTTTCAGTTTTTTACTGAGCCATGTCTTTAAGCATGATCTTCAACACTAACCTGAATTTGTCTTTATTTTAGGATAAGTTTACTTCCTGTACTGATCACTAGACAAGCCAACAAAGAGAATATGGGAGATGGGACAAACCATGAGTTTGATGAAACTATTCATTATGGAGTTGCACTCTGCATCCCGTGAAATCTCTGCTTGAGATCATGCTAGTTTTACTTGCTCTGCTCAATCTAAGTGGACAGATTCTGTGTCCAGGACTCTGAGAGAAGCAGGAAAAACCTCTGTGTAAAATGCTGTTTCTGTAGAAGAATGGTCCATGTCGTGATCAAAAGACTCTGGCTTCAGGCCAAATTCCAGAGTTGCTGCCCACTTGATATTTTAGTGTTACCAGTCCTTGATCTGAAAGGCCACTATCCGTGTGGCACTCTGA
Source organism: Heterobranchus longifilis (assembly GCA_028570985.1). Lineage (NCBI taxonomy): Eukaryota > Metazoa > Chordata > Actinopteri > Siluriformes > Clariidae > Heterobranchus > Heterobranchus longifilis. The sequence goes on along the minus strand of JAOVVB010000027.1, from coordinate 6,147,044 downwards.
TGATCCTGTCGTGTTGGATACCAAATGTTTATCACTTTTGGTGTCTGATTTCTTTATTTAGTCTCTGGTTTATATTCTACAAACATTTCTGCCTAATGGAGAGAGAAATTATCAAAATATCACTTTCAATCCTCCCCAGAGCCTTAAAATTAGCTAATATTTTATTATTATATTTGTAAGGATAAAAATATTTATATGGATTATCATCCATAATACGTGTTTATTCATTGATCATCCATAACATTATGACCACCTGGCAAATATTGTATAAGTAGGTCTTCCTACTATTGGATTAGACTACACGAGCCAGATTTCACTCTCCATGTCCATCAGTGAGCCTTGGACACCCATGACCCTGTCTCTCCAGTTTATAATTTTTCATTCCTTTGGTCCATCTTGACCAGTGCAGTTTTGGAGTTGCCCTAACCCAGTCATCTAATCATTTAAAATTTGGGCCCACAGTTACAATATCTCATTACAGGGGCACATGGTAGTTGGTGAGATGCTATATTAGGCATCAAGTGAAACTTGACTCTCACTGAAGTTGATGTGTTGGAGCCAGGAGAAATGGGCAAGCATAAGGATTGTGACGGCTAGACAACTGGGTGAGTATAATATGACACATAGAAGATGCAACATATATATATTGTGGCGTGGGCGGGGCGGCGGCTGACAACCAGCATGCTTTGCGGGGATGTCGGTGTGTTCACCAAGTTGGGGAAAGGTGTTTGGGTTAGTGGCTTCGGCCCTGTTTGTGTGTGGTGTGTGTGTGACGTGGGAAATGTGCTCCGGTTCATGCTTAGGCTGAATGGGAGATAGGTTCTCGG
>JAOVVB010000027.1:6126718-6140963 GCA_028570985.1 Heterobranchus longifilis | reverse complement strand
GCTAGGGATGATGAAGCAATTCAAGGACTGTGACTGGTTTAAAAAAAAAAAAAAACCTCTGACCTCTGCAAAGGTCTTAAAGAGCACTCTTTGTGAAAAGAGGAATTTATGATAATAGAACAGACGGTGAAATCATAATGTTTGTATATGAAGTAATTGTATAATCATGACTACAGGCTACTTTATGCAAAGTTAAATCATAAGCTAAATGTTTTAAAGATAATTAAAACAGCCAAATGTTGAAAATGTGTCCACTTTTGAAGCAATGAATTTCCACACAGTAGTTATTGCTGTATATTTAAGTTCTTACATTTATTTACCATACTGATTTTATTACTTGTAATCCATTTTTACGTATTTGATGGGCGCAAAATAGCTTATACCAATTTACATGATTGCAGGACAGTCTGTTTCATTTGGATGGTATGTAGTCAACAATCCAAGAGAGACAGAAGAAAGTAAAAAAACAAGAAAACCAGATTGGACAGAAGAAGCAGTGTTTACTTTAAGCTTTACGTTCAGTGTTTGGAGAATCTTTATTTTTTCCACCATTATGTCCTCTACTATAGAAACTCTTAAGTCCTCTCTACTCTTAACAATTTTTGCCATAGGAGCTGTTTTTAGGGCTAAGATGTTTCGTGAATCATTTTTTATCATTACTAAGATTTAGTCCTAAATTTAAAATAGAAACCCTAAGATGTCATAATTCTAAACATTTTCTTAGAATTTCGTCACTAGGAGTAACTTTTAGGCTTAAGAAGCTTTGTGAATACGGGCCCAGATCACATTTGATGACAAATTAATGCAGAAAACCATGAATTTCCAAAAGAGTAACATACTATTTCTTGGAATGCCTCTTGTCCAATCAGATTGCTCGGTTGGAACTAGCTGATCTATAATGCTTCACACATCATGCTGCCCCACGATTGGTTGATTGGGTAATTGCACAGATATGTGCTGTTTTAGTTGATGTAGCGTTTAATGTCTCTAAAGTTGTACATGTTACTTTTTACCAACTCTTAACTAGTACTCAGCCTCCTCCTAATATAATCACTAAAGAAACTAAGCTGCAGTAAAGGATTTTTTTCCTCCTTTTGTTCTTTATTACTAGTTAATTTCTTTCTCTCTTATCACACTTTTCATTCTAAATAATCAAGTGCACTTAAATATATCTATTTCAATGTGCTTTCGCTCTTTCTGCAGGAGGAAGGTGAGGAGACTGGAGTACAGGCCCCAGTTACCGACCACCAAAAGACAGGTAAAACACTAAAATTGTTCTGCTTCACTGAGCGTAATAGAAAACCACATCTCACTTAATTTGCACAGTGTCAAGGAATAAAGTACTGCCTTTTTTCTTTCTTTATAAAGACTGCACTAATAGCTACATTGTGAACAGTAAAAGGACATGCATATACGACTGTATTCTGTATAAGACGCATCACAATATCTGTACATCATCAATATTCGTTATGAGGGACACATCAATACATCATCTTACTTCATTCCTTGGGCAGAATGCATTGAGCATACAGTATAACCCAAAGATAGCTGTGTCTAAACATAATGATAATGAAGCCGAATCCCAAATGAAAGAGGTTCATTTACAGTTCCAGTGCTACCCAAGACAACAGGCCAGGACACACCGTGATAATATCACAGCACTGAAGGTGTTGATTAATTTTGTATAACAGCTGCTCTGACAGTAGTATTGACTGTTCAATACCATCTTTTTCTCCTCTCTTGATAAGGAGGATGTGTTGTGCTTAACCTAGCCATCTAAAAAACATCATGCTTAAACAGAGGAACCAATGTTCTTAAGTTCAGCTTGTTCATTCCTTAAGGTTCAAATAAGGCCATACTGCTGACATGATGACTGCTAACTGGTCTCAGATCTCAATCACTGTTCACGTGATGCATGCTGCTCGTCTCTTTATGGCACATCACTTACTGTAAGTGTTAAGTATTTGTTTGATAGTTTGGGAATGCTGGATACGGATCGGATTATAATCCCCCAACGAATTCTGATCCAGTCATTTTGGGTCAGTATCAGACTAATACCGATACTGAATATTGGATCAGCATACAGTAAACATATAGCGCCTAAGTTAACGAGCTTGTCCATGGTGTAGCTGATTTCCATTTGGTGACGCCAACAAAACTGTCCATTATGTCACCCGCAACCTGATTCGGAAGTTTGCAAGTCTGCACGATCACATGATATTGGACATGGATCCATGGGCGAGCGGGAAAATGATGGAAGCAAATAGAGATGGAAATATAAAAAAATAGAATTTTGTAGAAAGTTATGCTGCAATGCTTTATTAGTTCATGTGGGGTTTTTTTTTCCTGCTTTTGCCGCTATTACTGCTAAGTATGTAAAAGCCATGCCCTTGAATTTTCCCTGTGGATAAAAATTAAGCATCTTTCCCGGATGAGTGGCTGGCTTAACTACAGTGTAGAAATGGAGAACAATAGTCCCTGGACAGAGAGAGGATGAAGTGAAATGTCTGATAGCATGCATCAGTACAGGGAAAGCTGGAGGGAATGTGCAGCAACACAGCCATATATTGGGAAATAATGTGCTGCCTGCGAGAGCCTCTGGTGTTATTACCACGACAACCAATGCAGACAGGTAGACAATACTGTATGTCAGATTTGGGCTGCCAGTCTGAACAGATATACCAGTGTGGACAGTGAGTCCACAGGATCAGATTTGCGAAATGAATCAGATTTGCCTACAGTCTGAACAAGGCCTTATTTATTTCTCCTCTCATACAGTGGCGTTTCTTAGTCCTGAAAACATATCTTTTTTTTTTAATTTTTTAATTTTGACTGTGATTTGGATTGCTTTCAGTCATTAATATTGAATTGGAGAGTTTCACAGAAAGTGTGTACATACTGTATATTGTAATGAATATATAAGAACGTGTATATTCTTCTACTGTAAGCTGTGACTGTCACATTTCTTGTAAAAATGTATGGAGTCAGATTAGCTTCATAATTTAGAAATAAATATCATGTGATTCATTAATGTGTTTAGTAATCCACATACACCGCCTGGCCAAAACAAAGTCGCACACACTCTTAAATTACATTCATTCACCATTAGCTTTGATTTATAGATTTGTCAGTTTGTGTGTGAAAATGGTTCCTCATGCTTGCAGAAGCACTCTTTCACAATTTAGACCTGGAATATGGCCACGCCATCAGGCAAGAACATCTCCATAGGTGTGATAACCTCGTCATTCAGGTCGTCAGCTGACTTCATTTTATTGCCACATAACGTTGCTGAGCCGAGACCTGACCAACCTCAATCCGGACTCATCACTTTTTTTTCCAATTTTTATGCTCGATAGCAAATTCATGCCTTGATTTTTCTGATTAGCTTCACTAACAAGTGGTTTTCTCATGTCCATATCCTGTAGCTGTTTAGTTTACATTGTGTGCGTTCAGGGAAAGCTCTTACTTTCATTATTAAACATAGCTGTGGTTTTTACTGTAAATTTTTTTTCAAGTGTTTAGGTGAACTCCATTTGTGATTTTTTTTTATTATTTTTTTTCCACCACATTTCTTCCACAAAGATGACGGTTCAGCACTGTACCTCCAGGTTTTAATAATGTGTTGAAACCAAGTTAACTAAGTTCCAGTCATTTCAAATCACATTAGTTGTTTTCTTTCTGAAATGGCAACTGTTTTTTTTTTTTTTTTTTTTTTGTTCTTCAAGTCAAAACTTCCGACTGTACATTTGTGATTTATGAAACTCATCTGACTTCATATAAATGCTCCTGTGAAAATGTACTAATTAATTTATACCTCCCCACCTTTCTAAATGAGATCCAACATACAATAGCCACCACATCTGCAAACTTTCCAGCTTCCTCCAGTTTACCATTTAGTGTGTCTTCATAAATCTATGCTTTAAACACATGACTTTCCTACTTTCACTACATTTTTATTACTAATTACAACATTCCCATTATTAACAAACATAACTTGTTTTTCCTCCCCGTAGCATATTTACACTAACGACCAAGGACGAGTGTATGACAGGATGAAAAAGACAACGAGGAACCAAAGAAAGAACAATCCGATATACGTCAACCTTCAACAGGCGAGAGCACAGAAGAAGGGGAAAAGATGATGAAAGACGACCTTTTCAAGTTTACACTGAAGAGGGGGAGAAAAAAACCCTGCTAAATATGTCATGACCTCATTTGACCTCAGTGATTAGTCTTTGATGGACAGGTAATGAGATCATACTGCCTTTCAGTGAGGAAGGAAGAGACACTGGAAAATGTCCAAGCCACAGAAGGCGTATTATGAGTTCAAAGAAAGAAGAGTTTAAAAGAAATATTAATAATAAAAAGCAACTTTATTTTATGAAACAGATGGGACGATGATATCCCCTCACGATGGCCTCTTGAGATGATGACTAAGCTGCACGTTTAATATTGTACTGATGAATTCCTTCAGTCTAATTAATCAGCAGGTGTTGATTATTTTTCAATAACAGCAGCTCTGAACGGAACCCTTGCTGCCATTCAGATACATTATGGTTTCCATAGTAACACCACACACGGGCACTTGCATGGTGGACGCTTCATATAAACAGGTTAAAAACGTGTGTCTAAATGTGTGTATTGATACGATCTGATACACGGAGAGCTTTATACTGTAATTCCTTGGTTTGTCTCAGAAAGAAATAACAGCAGCTCGCTTGTTTCTTAGATATTCCACAACGTTAAATGTAATGACAATCAATACAATTGTAATTGATGGCAAATTGCTGTGGTATAAGACGATTCAGGATGTGTGTTAATAAGGTAGTGATGGCGTAACTGACGTGCTGTCAAGTTACATCACATCGCCGTGTCCTTGACTGTTACTTTATAACCCCACTCACTTCAGTGTATTTTTCCCTAATTATTATAATTCTAACCTAGTTTTCACAAATTCCCAAATGGATGTTTGTGCATCAATTACACTTGAGCAGTTTTTTTATTTTTATTTATATCTATTTCCTTCCCCGTGTTCCTCATGTAATCTTTTATTAATTAGACTAATTTTCTACTTTATTATGTGTAACTTTTTTTTCTTTCTGAAACACACTTGAGCCCTATTTAAGCGGCTTTTGCTTTTATACGTCCAGAAATGGGGAAACGATCTCTGAAGATGCGGTGACGAGAGAACAACATTTACAGTGTCCGTGGTGGAAGATAAACTGTCTCAATGGGTTTCACTTATTCACAGAGTTGAGTATAAAACCGCTGGCTGTAATGTGAATGATTTGGGTTTTAGAAATGACCTCATGATGAATAAAAGTGTTTTCGTTACCTTAAAGCCTTCTTTCATTAATGAAAATGTGTATGTACAGTATTTGCACCCTGGTCCCACATTCCTCCATTTTTTCTTCCAAAATTCCCCTCTATCACTCAACAGTTACCAACCTGGCGGGTGAAGGCTACCATGTGCCAACCTTGGCATGTTTTCGAACCGCCCTGAAAAGTGATATCTGCCCTCTTCTACACAAATGGACTCGACTTATTCTGTACCTCCTACCCTAAGAACACAACATTTTTTTTTTTTTCAATAGACAATGTCACAAAGCAGCTTTATAGAATTTTTTATTTAGGATGTATATTTTAAAAAAATACAAATTTGTAGCTTTAATCCCGATCGAGTCCATTTTAGTTGAACGGTGTAACTCCTAAATAGCTCACAGCAGTACAAAGTGACTCTTTTTAGTATATACCGATTAGCTGTAACATTAAAACCACCACCAGGTCAAAGGAATAACATTGATTATCAATTATAAAGCTGTAAACTGGAACCAAAGGTTCACCCATGCCCGTGTGGACAAAAGACCAGCATGTCCGATCAAATCCCACAGAAAAGCCAGTGCAGCACAAGTTGCTAAAAAAGTCAATGCTGGCCACAATATAAAGGCACCAGCTACGCACTGCACCACGGCCCAGGGTGTACGGGCCCAGCAGGCAAAGAGCCCAAGGTTGTCGACCCGGCCTCCAAACTCCCCAGATGCCAATCCTGCAACCCACAACATTTCAAAGATCCGCTGCCAACATTCTGGTGCCAGACCCCCCCTTAGATCCACGTCACGAGGAACCAGAGCCGCTCCGGTGGCACAATGTGAACCCAAGTTACAACCTAACTAGTTTCAATGTTATGGCTGATCAGTGCATCTCTCTACAGTACATCATTCCAAAGTCTTTTAGACACGATGGATAAAATATTTTTTTCAGAAATCTGTCCAGGGGAAATGTCTCTTAAGCACATGCAAAAATTAGTACAAGATAGATTCGTTTTTGTTTTTTATTTTCCTGTATGTAAAAGCTATGTACAGTACACAACCAGTCACTCCACATATGTCTATGAACAGATCAGTGTGAGGAGAAAATGTTTAACAGAAGCAGCTACATCTCTGTATCTCAAAACGGCAAACACGTTTACGACATTTGAACGAGAACAGACAATTTTCGGCTGTTCACGCTAGCAACCGTGGTACTACAGGACTGACCATGTTGGCGTGGCCTAGCGGTAACAGTCTAAACAAGAGCCAGGTGTGTTCTGTTAAGTTTTATTAGAAGCCTGACAATAACAAGTTGAATTGATGGGAACTAAGCAACAATTTATTGACATTTTCGTGTTTCTGAATTCTTCTTTTTCAGATTTCTTCTTAATTGTGTCATAACTAATTCCTACACGCTCCACATCCAACCAGGGAGGTTTTAGAACTTTGTTATTATTAATTTTTTTTCTTTTCCCCCGATTTTCTCCTTAATTTAGCCGTACCCAATTCCTCCCTGTCACTAGGGGGCTCCACTAGGGGACAGCGCTATCCGCTTCTTCCGCTTGCATGAGCTAACAGACGCCCCTGATTGGCTGTAGAGCTGTGATTAATGTGGGAGCACTAAATACCTCTCATCCCTCCCCTCTGAGAGAGCTCGGCCAATCAGCTCTCTCTAGAGCTCGGGCTGCGGGAGGTTACAGCATCACCCGGGAATTGAAGGTTGTAGAACTTTGAGTTCACGTACCCATCAGTGGCGTAACACATTCGGAGGTCAGCGCTATCCGCTCCTTCCGCTTGTGCGAGTTCGCAGATGCCCATGGTTGGCTGTAGAGCAGTGATTGATTTGAGAGCGCTAAGTGCCTTCCATTGGTCCCATCTGAGAGGGCTCGGCCAATCAGCTCTCTCTAGGGCCCCGGAAGGCTACAGCATCAAGTGGGATTCGAATTTCTATATTCTTGATTCTGATTGGTTAATTCGGTTTCTACAACAGCGGTCCTGGCTGTCGTTCAAATCAAAGGTTAGAATGTGAAAGAAAAAAATTTTTTTTTTTGATGCTCCACAATATTGAATATAGCTACTGAACATGTATTTATTATTAAAGAAACTGGGCAGAGGTAAAGGTTAAGGTGTTGGACTACTGATCGGAAGGTCCCTGGTTCAAACCCCAACACCACCAAGTTGCTACTGTTGGGCCCTTGAGCAAGGCCCTTAATCTTTAACTGCTCAGATGTATAATGAGATACAATGCAAGTCATTCTGGATAAGGGCATCTGCCAAATGCCATAAATGTAAACTGAATAGGCCACGCCCACATTAGACAATCCTGAAGTGACATGAGCAGCTTGCTAATGTGAATGCAGAATTAGGGGAACTCAGCAGTCAGTGACATTTTAAACATTGCGACATGACACATTAGACGGTTTACAGTTTTGAAAAAACAAAAAACAAAACCTTACATTTTAACAGCAAGTCAGAAAAAAAAAACAGAGTAAAACAGGACATCCTTTAAATAAAGAAGGCTTCGTGTAAACACTTCTTCATTCCAGTATTGTTTTCACCTCGACCTTGTTGACTGGTTTTGCTGCAGCGCTAACAAGATAGCTGAAGTGATTTCCTCGGAGACTTGCGCCGCACTGAACAGAGTCGCACAACACGGTGCACAATTTCCCATCAATCCTTTATGCTGGAAAAAATAAAACCTATTCTAAACCTAGTCAAATATTAGAGTTGTGAATCGTGGACGTGTCTTTTATTGCCCTTGTTTAACCTTAGCAATGCATTCTGGGAAAGAAAAAAGTTTTTGAAATTTCCCCAAATCTAGAAAATTCGCTGCGAACAAGTGATGGATTCGAACAAGTCAGAATACAGGTGCATTACTACCGGTAGAACAGTGGAAACAGGAATACAGTTACTGTACGTAATCAAGGCGATCATGCACCTTTAGGATGTATCTTTCACCTGGACACATGAGTACAGTATTTATTTTTTAAAAATAACAATAATTAAAGGTGCAGAATTGGTGCCTTTTGATCTACAAGCAATTAAATGCACACGTCACACACCTTGTCAGGTTTAAAAATACACACTAAAGATAAAAATGATGCAGCCTTGACATTACAACTCCAGCGACAAGCAGAAAAAGTACACTTTGATACCATTATTTTTTTTTCGACTGTGCATGTTCTGCTTTGTGCGAGACAGGAGAAAAAGAAAACAAAAACAGGAATCTCAGTGTCACGTCACAAATATCCACAATACACAAAGAGCCAAAAACACTGTGTGCAAATCAGGCTCGGGTTAAAAGTGCAGGGTGCGATAAAGACTGTTGTTGAGGAGGAAAGACAAGCTGAGAACTAGACACTCCTGTAATGTGTGTGACTGTAAATGGAAACATACTGTATACAGACAAGCAGCCTACCATATTTTATGGACTATAAGACTTGAAGTTTCAAAGTTCTAAGAGGCTCTCGTCTAAAAAAAATAGAACTAATAATATACAAGAGTGAGTCAAAAACTCCGGGTATATTAAAACCTCTGTCTTATCATGGCCTTCTGTTCAGGGCTACTGTCTCTCTAGTCACTGTTGTGCAGGTGTGAATGAGTTACATCAGTTCATTTGTAACTGCGCTGGATGCCGCGTGTACCCGCTGCCCAAACAACTCACGGAAGAGTGTAAACAGAAGAGTTTGGATATCTGACAAACAAAATTTGGACTGATACTCTAAGGAAGGTGAAAGTTTCTTAAGAGAATCATTACTGGTGACGAGACACGGATTCATCACTACAAGCCTGAGAGTAAACAGCAGAGTATGGAACGCAAACATCCTCAATCACCAACCAACAAAAGATCAAAAGTCAACCTTCAGCTGAAAAAATGATGTTTTCTGGGATTCTCAAGAAAACATGATCAGAAAAAAAGTTCAACAATCAACTGCTCGTTACAGTGCGATGCTTATCGAAGGGCTGAAGCCTAAACTTTGGATTAAACGTAGACTACCGCTATTCAAGGCCGTGGAGATCTTGCATCACCATGCACGTCCGCATACTTCTGTCGACCCTGTGCAAAAACTTCGTTTTGAGGTGTTAAAGCATCCTCCCTATAGTCCTGATCTTGCTCCATCGGCCTTTCACCTCTTTGGTCCCCTGAAAGCAGTGGCTGACAGATGGACAAAGTGTATTGAAAAGCAAGGAGATTGTCAAACAAAAGTTGTACTTGTCCTTTCTTAAAGTTCATTTAAATTACGAATTCTATAGCCAGAGTGAAGATTTTTTCTTAAAAAACTGTCGCCTTTCCCAGTTCAACAGTAGTAAAGGTTTGGCTTGTGCTCATAGTGCTTTAAAAGACGCACTCATGCAGCAGCTTTGGTTTCTGTATATATATATATTTTAGATATATTATTTATATATATAAAAAACTGATTAAATAAACATATCACAGAACAAGCAATCTTAAAGCTAATGCTAATTGGACAGAGATTTAAAAACGCTGTTTACTCTCCTGTGCCGGTCAGCGCTCTAGGAGTTTTGAGCAGCAGATCAATAATGCAGGTCTTTCGGCTTGGCAGGTCTGCCGTATTATAAAATTCTTTTTTTTTCTCTCATGTGGTTCTATTTTAATCTCTTTTATTCTGCGGTTAATAATAGGCAATAAAAGCCCCGGGCAAATGGGACTACCTGTTTTTTGTATACATTTTGACAAGTGCACTTTTGTGGGGCAGCGGTGGCAGCAAGTGTGTACGCTTTCCAAAAACTGAGAACTGTGCTTTATGGGGAAAAGCTTGAATATGTGTGACTTAGGGTCGAAGTTGGTGACACAGTGGCTTAGTGGTTAGCACTGTTGCCTCGCACCTCCAGGGTTAGGTTTAAGTTCACTTCTGGTTTGTGTGTCTGTGTGTGTGTTCTCTCTGTGCTTGGTGGGTACTTGCGATGTACAGTTGGTTGACTTGTCTTTCCAAAATGCCCACAGTGTATGATTGGGGGTGTGTGTCTGCTTGTGCATTGTAATGAGTTGGCATCCCATCCAGGGTGTACCCCACCTTCTTCTACAATTAGCTTGTAATAGGCTCCAGGCCCCTATGACCCCACACAGCCCAGTGTTTAGTAGCAAATCAACAGCTTTTTGCCTCCTGAGCCATGATTGTCTCAAAAGGATGCAGGTCCTTATTTTGTACAGTTTTCAATTTGGTGACATATTTTGTTCACAAGCAGGGTGCTTAACTGTAATGCATTTGTACACTTCCTGTAATGGTCCTATTATCTACTAATTAGGACCTACGTAGAGGGTTTCAGACCATTACATTACAGAGCATCCTCTATCCATCCATCACAATTGGCATTTCTTTGTAAGCACGCATTGGAAAAAACATATAACTTTTTCACTGTGCAATTATATATTTAAATAAAATGTAGCCAAAATAATAATAATAAAATAAAAAAAAAAAACGTGTGCAATACTTAGTACCCCTTACTACTTCCGCAGGATTTAAGAAGGCAAGTTGCAGCCAGGTGCTGTTTATCATTATTCCTTGAATAATTGATCATGATCAGGTGTGTAGACATTTGGCTTTTTGCTGGTCTGAAGCATTAAGGTGTGTGATAACACAATGCCACAATGGAAAGATATAGAAGCAGTGGTCTTAGAGAAGCAACTGTTGGTGAACATCAATATGGAAAGGGTTATAAACCATTTCCAAAGGTAAAGCATTCTAGACGGTTGCCAATCTTCCCATAAGTGGGCGTTCCAGAACATTCACCCAAAGCCCAGGCTGTGCAATGCCCTGAGAAATGCAAAAAACCCAAGAGCTACATATCAGACCCTACAGACCTCACTAGTCTTTTTACATGTTAAAGTCCATGACAGAACAATTAGAAGAAAGCTGAACAAGTATGGTTTGTTTGAGAGTTGCCAGGAGAAAACGTCTACTGTCTAAAAAGAACAGGAAGCACGACTAAAGTTCACAACTGCGTCTGAACAAACCACAAGACTTCTGGAACAATGTCCTTTGCACAAATGAGACCAGAATGGGGTTGTTATTCCTTAATGTCCAGAGCCATATTTGTCACCTCATACCCAGTGTCAACACAGCGGTGGAGGGGTGATGATTTGGGCTTGTTTTTTTGGCCATAGGACCTGGGCACCTTGCAGTTTTTGAGTCGACTGTCTACTCCTCTGTATACCAGTGTATTGTAGAGGCAAATGTAAGGCCATCTCTCCAACACCTGAAGTTTGGTCAAAATTGTGTCAAGCAGCAGGACAATTATCTGACTAGACCTTAGCAGAATTGAAATGCTGTTGCAGGACCTTACGAGAGCTGTACATAAGGAAAATCCCCTCAAACTTGTCCATAATGGGCCAAAATTGGTCCACAATGATGTTGGAGACGGATAAAACCATACATAAAATGATTACCTCAAGTTATTGCTGCTTAAGGTGAACCTAAAAGTTGTTGAAATATGGTGGGTACTTAGTATTGGCTGGATGTTTTTGGCTTCATTTTTGTTAAATAAATAATGACACTAATTTAATAAAAAGAAAGTTATATGTTGCTGTTAGTCTGAGGTTTTTTTGTAAAAGGAATGCCAATGAATGAGTGCCATTAACAGTCCAGGTTTTTCAGGTTAAGGTTTTAACTAATTCTAACTTCACAGTTTGCCTCCACCCTCATGTTAGAGAAAGCTGGAGACACATGATGTCATATTTCCTAATGAAACTGGAGGAGGCAGCAGAAACTTTTTCTTTTTTTTCCGATTCTACAAACATAGAGGAGGACTGTGAACAATAGGGACTGTAAGCAATAATAGGGTAATGAGACACTGGAACAGCTTAAATGAGCTTCGAATTGAGTGTGACTGTCAGATCATACATTTTAGACCATTTTCACAGTCATGGTAGCATTCTATTTTTGTTTTTAATGTGAAAGAAAAGTCTAATGGGTGGCACAGTGGTTTAGTGGTCAACACTTTCATCTTGCACCTCCAGGGTCCAGGTTCGATTCCCGACCTCGAGGTCTGTGTTCTCTCCATGCTTGGTGGGTTTCCTCTGGGTACTCTGGTTTCCTCCACCAGTCGAAAGCCATGCAGATTAGTCTAATTGGCATTCCCAAATTGCTGTACCCGCCTCATGCCCTAAATCTCCTGGGATAGGCACACTGAATACAGGATGAAGCGGTATAGAACATGGAGAGAAAGGTCTAATGTGGATTTTTTGCCTTTTGAGAGTAATTCACCTACTGTATCCCAACTAACTATCTTAAAACTCATCTTATAGTCCACAAAATACAGTTATATGTTTAGAAAGGTGGTTCTGGGAGAAGGAAAAAAGAAAGTGCAAAAAAATAGTTGTATATTGAGGCATCTGTTGCTGTACAGCAGTTACAAAACCGTTCTAGATTATATTAATTTCTACAAGTGATATTTATAGAACTATACATCTTTACTGTACTGTACATGTCTACTGATTCTCTAATTGTAAAATGTCTTTTCCCCTATCCCTTCTTCTTTTTATTTTTCTTCTTTCTTTTTCCTGTTAGAGTGTGTGTCAGTGCAGTATCGCAGAGCTGTAGTGCCCTTTATGTTCACTAGAGGGCGAGCCTGATCTCTCCTTCTCTCTCTTTTCCTCTTCTGTCTCTTCGGTCAGGAAACTTTGGAAAGTCTGAGCTCGAGGGATGAGGGTCGTCATCGAACTCACACCTAAGGGAAAAGCATAAGACAAATTATAAGCGAAAGACAGCAAGCGAGTCGGACATACAGGCCCGCAATCAGAAATGCACGTCTCAGTTGGTGTCACGTTGATTTGTGAATTAAACATCATTCGTCTAGAACCAAAATATGTGATGGTTGGTGAGTGAATAACTCGTCCTGCATGCTCGCTCTACTGACTCTACACACCTCTGTCCTTAAAGACAGCTTTGTGTGTGTCCTAACACTCCTGTCACCTTGGAAATTGCTGTCAAGCAAGTTGCTGTGTGTGTGTGTGTGTGTGTAGGTGTGTGTGTGTGTGTGTGTGTGTGTGTGTGTGTGTATTCTGGGCTCTCAGGTGCTTTGGGATTTGACCTGAGCAGAGAAGAATAAAGGAGCAGGAGGCACACACACACACACACACACACACACACACACACACACACTCGCACACAGCTGGTTCAGTCTCCTATTTATACTGCCACTATATTTACTCCTTCATATCATGGCAGAATAGAGTATCTCAAAATCGCAATGCAACGCTGCATTTGTCATGGCATAATGCGTCTTATCATTGCATTATTAATTTTTAATCCATTTATTTCCACTCTCCAGGATCTCTACCTCTTTAAAGACGACAACAAAAACAACAACAACAACTACAAGAATCACAATATGTCACAATCAGGAGATTGAAACAGATGTAGATTAAGTTTAGCATTTTAATAGGGAAGGAAGAATCAAATTATTCAAGGTAAGCAAAGTCAAAAAGCTAGAACGGTGATACAAAAAAGAACCCATGATAAAGACACTTACTTCAAGTCATTTTACACAACAATTAATTCCGACCGAGTAATCTGATCAGATGAGAAGCATTCCACGAGTGATGATATAGTAACGTCACTGGGACGTTTAACAATATGTTTAATTTCGTATCATAAGTAAAAATCTAAAAATCTAAAAATCGTTAATAACACTAACTGTCGGTCACCAGCATGAAAGTAGGTCGGTACAGTCCACAGAACTGGAAAGTGGAGACGGCAGCTGCCTGCCAAAACCTGCAGACAAAACCAGTCAGGGAACCAACATGTTTAATTTTTTTTGCCGGTCCTCGCGGAAGCTTGCGGACCTTGCTGAACTTCGCGGAACGCCGGCGGGCAATCGCGGCAGCTCACGATGCCTAACACCGCATCTCACCGTGAGTCAAAGCGCATAGGTGAGATAGGGGTATTACTGCTTTTAAGTCGTCTGAACAGTCT
>JAOVVB010000027.1:6106975-6119776 GCA_028570985.1 Heterobranchus longifilis | reverse complement strand
TGGGCCCTTGAGCACGGCCCTTAACCCTCAACTGCTCCGATGTGTAATAAGATAAAAATGTAAGTCGCTCTGGATAAGAGCGTCTGCCAAATGCCTAAATGTACCATACCGGGTGCTACCTAATGTTCTCAGGGAGTGCACAGGGATCAGGGACGCACCAACAGGTTGCATCTACATAAACAATACAGATTGTTTTCTCGCGGTTCTGTCTCTCGCGAGATCCGCATCGTTACACAGTCAACATGTACAGTACAGTATGTGAGTCATTTCTATTAGTGAGATCTGAGTGGCTGTGAAATATCAGGATTTGAGACCTTTTTATTTCAAGATTTATCACTTCTGCTCATGGTTACCACACTTTCACTAGAGAAAAGGAAAAATCTCAGGTGGACTGAGATCGTTTGATGGTTCGTCGAGGTAGCTGGATTTGTGGAAATAGTAAGCTTGGTTGGTTTAAGAAGAGCTCCACTCCACTGGTTAACTGTTTCAGCATCATCAGCTGAATGCACGGCTTGCAGAAACAGGTTTAAGTTACCAAAGTCCAATTGTTACTGCACGGAATGAGAGCTTTATTCAGTTAATAAGCTTCGAACACAATAAACTAATATAAAACACCCTGCTAGATAATGGGAATGCATAAAACTGCAAGTGATTACTAGCTCCAGCCTGCGTTGCCGTTTTTATATTAGGTTGTGGTGTAGTGACGCTTCACTGCTCAAGAATTACCAATTACTTAGCTAACTATCTGGCATGCACACACCAAAATCACGGTAATAACAGATTCATTTACAACACATAGATGAAAGATTTGCTGCTGAAAGCTAACATTAGATTACCCATTACCCACAAAATTGGGCTACTATTGAGCCAGAGAGAAAAAGCATGTGAAAAGGAACAACTCTTTCTTCTGTTCCACATTGTGGAAAAAATAAATCTTTCAAATAAGGCCAAGGGTGTTGAGGTGGTGAGTCAGAGTCCAGATTATTATTTTTTTTGGTCATATTTTCCAGGTGCTCAGCACTTTAGGCTGTTACACTTTTAAACAGTAACTGTCTATATTCACCAGGTAGATACATCTAACATACATGTGACAGGTCAGAGTAAATCAGACATAATAAAGCAAGTAAAGCAAACCCTAATTGGCGTCTTTCTTCCACTCATAAGTAGGAACAAACAATAGATGTTGCATAATGAAGTAAAAAAAAAAAAAAAAAAAAAGAAGAAAATATAAGGAGCGTTCAAGTCAAACCAGGACTTGTTTTTTTTTCCAGACTGCCTGCTTCATGTCTGAAACACTGGCCTCCCAGGAACTCCTTTAATGGCCCAAACATGTGAAAATGGCTAGGAGCGAAGTCAGGACTGTACGGTTACATTTCGAAAACATGTGACGAGATTTTCAGACGCTCCACTCTCTGGATTTTCACGGGAACGACAGCAGTGGGGTCCGAGCCACTTCGGCCGGGATCATCATTCAGGGACGTACGGCCTCCTTTAACACGTTTGCAGCATTCAAATGTCTTACTGTGGCTTACTGAAGAGCCTCATCAGCATACTGTGCTGGAAGTCTTCTGTTAATGTCAATCACCTTCATGCATAAGAAATTTCATCATATGACAAGTGGTGCAGGAAAAGTAAAAAGTCCACCAAATGGAAATACTTTTCCAAGAAAAGAACAAATACTTCCACCACTGATCCTATATAAATAGAGATTGAAATAATTTTTACTCCTTTTACAAGTATTTCAGAGTCGCTTATCCACTATGCCAATTCAGACATAAAAATATAGAAAACAAACTTTTAAAAATACCGTAATAAGCAATAGACAATACATAAAATTGCTAAGGATCTGCTTGACCTGCAGTCAGATTATAAAAAAAGCTGTGATTAATCATTTAATTTTCATTTTGGTCTATTGATAGAATTAAATATTAACATTTAAACTTTTTTTCCTTTTTAACTGTTTTTTTTTTGTTTTTATTCCATCACCTCTGCTGCGATCCAGTCATATTCATCATTATTCACAATAACATGCTCCTTTACTTGTTCTGTTATTTAAACACCCAGCCCACTCTATACCATTTCAATTTCATAACAAAACTTGAAATGAAGTCAAGCACCTACAAATCCGAAATAGGTTTATTCAAATAACATTTATAATTGGGTCGTTTTTGAACCGAGCATCTCATAAAGGATGGCGTTCACAAATTTGCTGATCTTCAAAGAATTAATTAGCAAGTGCTTAATTAAACACGCACCGTTCTGTTCCCTCTGCACTCCAGCTGCTAATAAATCCGGCTCACCGAGGCTGATGTCATTGATCCGACTGCCCAAGCACTCGAAACAAAGCAACATACACCACTCCTCTGCCTCCAGCTCTGTGGACACACACACACACACACACACACACACACACACACAGGTCTATGATATTGGACAGAACACAAACACATAGTGAAAACTTACAGAAAGCTGTGATGATGGCAAAAGTTTTTTGCTACTGATGGGTAAGTTCATGTTGAAAATTGTATCATCATCATCATCATCATCATCATCATTATTGTCATTGTTATTATTGGGATATTGGTGATGTCACTACAACTTTTTTACATTTATTTGTGCTGTTTATTTAAGTAGCTGATGTCATAAAACTGCTGTTGCTTGGCAACTGGAAAAAAAATAGCTACTGTAGGTTACTGATATATTGCCCAGTATGTCTTTTTGTTAAGAAAATATAAAACAACAGCGAAAAGGAATTTCTAACTCAACTAAAACTTCTTGCTAATTACAATTAGCAAGTGCTAATTAACCTACAGTAACAATCACTAGTTGATGCCACATTTAGATTCTTCACAAACACTCATTTCCTCGCACTTTTCGAATTTTATGGATGAAAAGTAAAACAACGCACATCTGTCAAACTCCGAACTGAAAAAACGAAACAAATTACAGTGATTTTTCGCATTTTTCGTTGGAGGGTCTGCTTCCCAAACCACTGACCTTTAAGCTGGTATAAACACACACACACACACACACACACACACACACACACACATGCCCGCCCGCACGCACGAAAACACACACTTTTAAGGTTCGCCGAGTGGAAGATTGGATAAACAAACACTTCATCAGTATGATTGAGCTGTGTTGCTTTCCTGCTCCTACGTGAAAGCACTGCACAATTAATCGTGTTAATTAAAAACATTTTTTGGAGCTTCTGGATTTATTTTAAGTACAGCATGAGACAGTTCATACTAATTTTATTCAGTCATTATAGAGTGTTGCTGTAGTTGTTGCTGGTTCTGTATATTTAATGGCCTCTGTATCAGCAATGCTCCAGTTGATGCTACTTTCCTAAATGCCTAATACCTAAAGCGTAAGATTTGCTTTTTGTTCGCTGTTCAGGTTGATCCACATTTCTGACAAATGCGGGTCAAATTTCAAAATTAACAATTGCACACATTAAAAAAAAAAAAGATTGAATTTTGGAATTAGCTACATTTTTTACGTGGTACTGTACAGTGCATGGGATGAAGGTTGTATAAGATTGTGTTCATTAAATACAGTGGTGTGAAAAAGTGTTTTCTCAATTATTAGCTTTTAAGGATCTTTTGGTCTAATTCACTTTGTCAGGCAGGTCCTATTTAAGTCGTTTTCTTGATCGCGAACAGGTGTGGCAGTAATCAGGCCTGGGTGAGGCTAGAGAAATTGAACCTCTGTGATAAACCAGAGTTGCGTTTTTTAACAGGGGGTGCAAACACTTTTTCACACAGGGCTATGTAGTTTTGGATTTTGTTTTCCCTTAATAATAAAAACCTTCATTTAAAAACTGCATGATGTGTTTGCTTGTGTTATCTTCGACAGATATTCAAATTTGTTTGATGAACTGAAACATTAAATTGTAACAAACATGCAAAAAAAATAAGAAATGAGTAAGAGGGCAAACACCACTGTAGATTTCAAATGCACACTCATAAGAGCGTAAAAAAAAAAGTACAGCGCCATCTTTATGAAATAATAATTATTATTATTTTTAAATAATATAACGGTGCTTTTCCATTTAAATTAGAATATATTAAGTAGAATATCTTCTCTTCCCGTGAGCCGAATACGGTAAAACAAAGCCTGTATGTTACATCAAGTTCAGCAAAATAAAACCCTATGAAAACTCCATTAAAATTAATTCAGTAGTTTTTATGTGATGATCTATTACTCATCTTATGTCCCCACAAATAATTTTTCCACAAATATCTTCAATGTACACACACACACACACACACACACCGACTTTACAGTTCTGTTATATGTATAGGAAGATATACACTCACTACAACTGGAGCATTTAGGATATAGGACAGTCTGTCTGGTACTGTAATTCCTAAATGCTCCAGTTTTAGTGACTCTGTACCACCAATAACCTCAGATTCCAGTCCTCCTGGCTAACAGTGTTGCAACCCAGTGTGATCTTCTGTTGTTAAACCTTACACACATTACCATTTGACATGTTATACATTCTGACCTGGATGTATTTTTTCTTTCATTATTATCTTAAAAAAATCTGGAGACACTTAAAGTCACTGAGATCACTTTTTTTTTTCCACCTATTCTGATACTTGATATAACATACCTGAAGCTTATGATCTGTCTCTGCATGATTTTACACAATGTGCGCCTGGTGCATCATTGGCTGATTGGATACTTGCATGAATGTGCTTTGCCGATTTATTTGTCACCATTCTCTTTATGCATCGGCATACACGGCCTGGCTGAAGAAAGGTTCGCACACTCTAACGATGTTTTATCACAATGATCGGTTATAGCAAAATGTGGTCACCAATTCATGTGTGAAAATGTTTCCTCATGTTCTTTCACACTTTCAGTCCTGGAATACGCCTGTGCCACCAGGCTAGAGAAACTCAATTGATTTGATAACCTGGACATTCTGTACACTCAGGTGGTCAGCTGTATTATTTTATTGCCGCATAACATTTGATGAGCCTAGACCTGACCAACTGAGGCAACACCAGATCATAGCACTGCTTCTAGAGTCTTGTACAGGGGGCACTATTCATGATAGGTGCATTATTTCCCTTTTAACCTCGACACACCAATCACTCTGTAATAGAGTCAAACCATCACCACTCAAGTCATTACGCTCCCTATAAAATGTATTTTTTTTTAATTAGTCTCACTAACAAGTGTTTTTTCTTATGGCCAAACAGTGGTTCAGACCACTACTTTCACTAGTAAATACAGCTGTGATCTTTTTAAATTTCTTTTTTTTTACTATGTAACTTCACCAAGCGATAAAGTGATCTCCGATTCCGGAGCAACTTGTTTTTCAGTTAGGCAGTAGATTGACAGACAGACCTAAATCACCCTTTCAAAGAGATCCTATTTTATAATTACCTGTCAGTGTGGAGCCATGTATAGTATAGGTATTGTGTATAGCTTTCATATTCATCATTTTTAATAAACCCTTACTCAATTGCAATTCATCCATACAACCACAGATACTGCCAAGTCCGTTCAGCCTCAGGCTTGCTAACTTCACTCTGAGACACATCTGAAGCAAGACAGTTATAACAGGTGTGACAATTGCACCACAGGTCTCAGCCATGATTTTTCATAACCTTGCAAACAAAAGGAGCATGCACAAATGCTGGAAGCTCTGCTGATATTTAGTTTAGATTTAAGGGGACGCAACCTCACAGATTTCACAAGGACAGATTCTCCCACACACTGCAGGATATCCACCACAGGAGAGTCTGCAGAAGGGCTCGTATTGTCATCAAGGTTCCCTCCCATCCTGCCCACTCATTGTTCGTGCTCATGAAGTCTGGTACATGGTACCAGAGAATCATAGCCAGAAACTCCAGACTCTGTGATAGCTTATACCACCCAGCCTGTCAGCTTCATAAACAACAGCCACCCTCTACAGTACCACTTCCACCTCCATGCTGTCCTTACACACACTGACACACAATGTATAAACACTGCATTGTGCATTTTACAGGACAATACCTCTTGTAAATAGACCCCAAACTACACTTACTGCATTTCCCACCATTTATTCTATATCCTAAACAGTTGTTATATATTTCTTTATGCTGTCTTGTTATTTTATTATAAGTACTGCACAACATATTGCATAATGTTGCACAAGCACCTTGAACAAATCCATACCGGCTCTGTGTAGGATTATTGCTAAATATGACATGCATTTTTTTTGTTGTTGTTGCATAAATGTTACTTTATTATTAGCAAGTATTTTACTTTTATTTCTACTATGACAGCATTCTAAACGTATCCTTGTGCATATAGTAATATAGTACTTACATATAATAATTTTTTGGAATGGGAGGTTGTGTCTAAACAGTATGTTGTTTTGTTTTATGAGGTTTAATTAGGCTCACTATCAAGTGTTTTTTTTTCTTATGGCCAAACAGTGGTACTAATTGTATTACGACAAGTTCTGTTTTCTGTTAATGTTGTTTTGCGGTACAAGGTTTTGTCTACATGTTTGTATTTGGTCTAACCGTATTGTATTGTAAGGTCTTGTCTGAATATTGTTTTGTATTGTGAGGTTTTAGCTAAATGTTTTATATTGCATGGTTTTGTCTACAAGTTGTATATTAGAAGGTTTTGTCCAAATGTTGTTTTGCAAGGTTTTGGGTACATGATTTTTGTGTTGTTTTGTATTTAAAATAAATTTTGTTTGTAGTAGACCAACAGGAAAGGAAATTTTGTTGTAGAAGGTTTGCCTAAATATTATTTTTGTATTGTGAAGTTTTGTCTTCATGTTTTGTTTTAGGAGGTTTTGTCCACATATTTTATATGTTTTGTCTACGTGAATGTTGTTTTGTTTTGTATTGCAGTCTTGTTTACATGTTTTGTATTAGGAGGTTTTGTTTGTGTGTTATTTTTGCTATTAAGAGGTTTTTTTTCTAAATTTCTCTTAATTCTCTTTTGTGTTATGAGAATTACATGCTTTATATTTGGACGTTTTGTCTAAATGTTGTTTTGTATTGCAAGATTTCCCCACATGTTTTGCATTGCAAGGTCTTGTCTAAATATTGTTTTGTGATGCAAGGCTTTCTCCACATGTTTTGTTTCGCAAGGTTTTGTATACATGTTTGTATTATGAGGTTTTTGTCTAAAGGTTTAGTATTGTGAGGTTTTATCAATTTTTTATATTGCAATGTTTTTTCTACAAGTTGTGTCTTAGATGGTTTTGTCTAAATGTTGTTTTGTTTTGCAAGGTTTTGTGTACATGTTGTTTTGTATTTAAAGAGTTTGTCTAAATATTGTAATGTATTAGGAAGGTTGCGTAAATATTATTTTTGTACTGCGAGGTTTTGTCCACATGATTTATATTTTGTCTAAATGTGATTTTGTTTTGTATTGTATAGTTTTGTTTACATGTTTTTATTAGGAGGTTTTGTCTGTGTGTTCTTTTTTTCTATAGGATGTTCTCTCTAAATGGTTTGTATAATGAGGATTTGTCTACATGCTTTATATTTGAGTGTTAGTCTAAATGTTGTATTGTGAGGTTTTGTCTACATGTTTTGTCTAAATGTTTTTTTGTGGTGAGAAAAGTATTAATTGCATGCATGCTTTACATTCAGAGGTTTAGTCTAAATGTTGTTATGCATTTGAAGGTTTTGTCTAAATGATGTTCTGTATCGGGCATTTTTCTTTATCTAGAATGCCTACAGTATATTGTTTGTTGTTTTTTTGTAATCAAAACAACATACTTTACATGCTGTTTTGTATTGTGAGATTTGTGTGTAGATGTTACAGTATGTTTTGGGATTTTTTTTTTGTATATATTTTGTATTGGGAGGTTTCATGTGCATGTTTTATATCAGGAGGTCTGTCTACATGCTTTGTGTTGGGAGGTTTCGTCTGCTGCAACAAGATTTGTCATCCCTATTTTAAAAAGGCAGTATGATATATATTAGCGCTGATCAGTTAATGATGTACGATAAATAATATTTATTGTTCATTTTGTCTTAATATTTATAATATGTCCCATTAATTTGGATATTACTTAAGCTGATTAACTAAGATATTAATTAAGCTCCATAACTCTCACACACAAAAGTGCCACGAGCTCTACAGCACTGATGAAGAAAATAGAATAATTATTCAAAGATTAATTAGCAAATATCAAAGCTTGTAACAGAGAGAAGTCATCAGGACCAAATGTGCAGTCGTTCGAGCCTTATTGCTCACATTTATTTTTTTTCCCTGAGAAAAATCACAACCCAGATTATGTCATTACTATGGCATAGAGCAACAAAG
The DNA here is from genome assembly GCA_028570985.1 of Heterobranchus longifilis. Lineage (NCBI taxonomy): Eukaryota > Metazoa > Chordata > Actinopteri > Siluriformes > Clariidae > Heterobranchus > Heterobranchus longifilis. The sequence goes on along the minus strand of JAOVVB010000027.1, from coordinate 6,111,472 downwards.
ATGTCCTGGTGCCACGGAACAATCGAATTTTTTTTTATATTAAAAATAAATAAATTAAAAAACGGTCAAAAATTTTAGATAAAATAGCAAAGCATTACGATTCGTGAGATTTGTAAGCTTTATAAAACAATGGCTGACCCACATAATGTCCTTATTCCTATAGCAGCACTATTGCTAAATATAAAAAATAGTTGGTGCAGTTAAAAATATTGAACAATTTACTGCACTTTGAACATAAGATGGAGGATAGAGAGGAAAAGTGCTAGTAGAGAAGATAAATAAGGACTGTGTGTGTGTGTGTGTGTGTGTGTGTGTGTGTGTATATGTGAGTGTGTGTTTGAAAAGCAGGGGTGTTAACCCTAACAGCCCAATATGAGGTGAAAAAGAAGAAGATGATGAGAAAAGATGTATAATTACCCTGCTATGCACAGTGTCCATACTTGAACACCATTCTTTTTTCTTTCTTTTTCTTCTCAGAAATATATAAGACATGGATTGTCTTCAAACTAGGGCTGCATGAAAAATCACATTGCGATTAGTCTGACACATATTGCAGTTGCAATTTAAACTGCAACGTTTAAAAGGATGTTTGCCAATATTTATTTATCACCTTAAAATTATTGAAAAAAAAAAACATATTAATGCTTAAATTGCTGACTATTTGTATATTACCTGTAATAAATTACACATTAATGCAATTAATAATACACAAGTCCATAATTGGACAAGTCCATACTGTGATTTTGATTTTTGTGCGATTAAACTGTGCAGCACTACTTCAAACCGGTTCAATGTTATATACATTATCATGCTGATTTATATGAAGTGTTGCTTCTCTTAATTCAATATGGCTGATGCTCCACACTTAATTAAATTAAAAACTGATTAAAGTGATACCGTTGTATCCCTAAATCTCCAGCATAAGTTATTACTGACCCATATATACATGTATATATATTTAATAGTTAACTTCTAAAATCAATAAAACGTCTCTTGACCATGGGTGCCTAAACTTTTTGATTACAACTATATGTATATGTATATGTATACATAATATTGTGCATTTCTAAAATGTTAGTTTTTTGCACTCTGGCCTTGGACCTCCAGGGTCCGAGTTTGATTCCCGCCTCAGGTCTGTGTGCATGGAGTTTGCATGTTTTCTTCCTGTGTTTGGTGGGTTTTCACCTGGTTCTCCGGTTTCCTCCCACAGTCCAAACACATCCAGTCACTGTTTAGGGTCACTGGCGTTCCCAAATTGCCTGTAATGTGTGAATGGCAATCAGGTGTCACACTGCCACACAACGATGGATATATCTCCAAGGTGGGAAGAGGATCCATTGCCAGATGGACAGACCGAAATATAATATAAAATAAATAAATAAATAAATAAATAAACACAAATCTCACTATGAACATCCATTTCTCGAAGTCTTGTTTTTTTTTTTTTCTCCAAGAAAGGCCTTCTAAAACAGCAGTCCTTTGATTTGCCTTCTACAGTAAATGGGACAGACTTTATCTCCTGAGCACAAACGCTGCCCAACACCGCTGCCTAAGTAGGGAGTCTCCTTCTGAATGCACCGCAGGGGGAATAAAGTTTTGGAACAATAGTGCACCTCCTGAAGACTCCTTTAAATTTTCCATGAAAAAAACCCCAAGGTTCTTTCATGACACGTGTACGTTTACTTGTTCTTGTCCTTCATGGTGCCGTGTTTATTACCGTAACCCTGTTTCAGTCAGGACTCATACAGTGGGGAGGGGTATCTGTGATATCTGTGATAACCGGATTGGCTGAGGCAGGACGGAACACTCGGAGGGTGATAACGATTTCTCAGCAGGAGTTTCACCCGTCTCGGCACCACGTGTGCGTGATAACTGACCTCAGCATTGCACTGACTCTCCACACACACTCAGTCAGAGCTCTACCAACGACAAAGACATGCTCTCTTTTTCTAGAAGCACACAGCGGTCAGAATTCGAATTAAAAATGTATTAAATTCCATGCATTCCTGTAACTGGATTTCAATTTCTTACTCGTTCATGCAATTTCTCATCTCAATAATTGGGCTGTTATTGAAATTCTGTTTACAGTGAGATTTAAATGCTTTGTGTGCAGCAAATTGGAAAATTAAATTAAATTCTTTTCTGAACTGAATGGATTTCAGTTTGCCTTATAAGAGACTTGGGGGCATGCTGTTATGGAAAATGATAGAGTGGTGTAAACAAAGCTGAATTTCCCTGTTGCTGCATGAGAAGAGTTTTATTCCTCTTATACCACAGAGATATTCCAAAGATAACCATTTTTACTTTTTATCTATTTATAGCCACCCTTCTGGCTGGAACATCTGCGCCATACATACAGTATACGCCAACTATATACAGTCGTCCCCTCGCCAGCTTCTCTGCTTTTCCCTCTTGAATTAAGAGCAAACTTTTTGTCATGTTCTAGAGAAACTGCCCTGAAGACTTGTCAGAAAAAAGAACGGTCTCTTCTGCCTGTTACAAATCACTGACATCCAAGACTCCTTCCATAGCCGATAAACAAACTGTTTCTCGTATCAAGTATTACTCACATTCGTATTCTGTTTAAGTAGCGCATCCCTGAACTAAGTCCTTGTGAATATGCTGTTACTATAGAAACAATAAGGTTTTACTTATTATGCATGCACTATGACATTAATATAAACCTGTGATTTTCATTACAGACAGAACTTCTCTCAGATCTGCTTTATAGAAAAATCATTTATGAAAAAATATATAATATTAATAATAATAATAATAATAATAATAATAATAATAATTATTATTATTATTATAGCATTTGTAATAAATTGGCACCCTGTCTCCTGGGATAGGCTCCAGGTCCCCCATGACCCTGTATACAGAATAAAGCGGTATAGACGATGAGTGAGTGAGTGTTATACAGTGGACAGATACTGGACGGAGAGTCAAGACACTAGCACAGGGTTGCATGGCAGTACACTTCAAAGACTTGTACTTTTTAAAATACTAGATATATTATGTTTTTATTCAAATTTCATGAGCAATAGCCCATGTATAAACTCATACTGACTGACAAATGGGAATAGAATAAGGGTGCATTACAACAGATTGCATCACATCACATTGTCTTTTGTGTTTTGTTTTTTAGTTTCGTATATTCGTTGCCAAAAATCTGCGCTCAGTATGCATACCAACAGTGCAGTTCCTCTAAGTATAGACCTTGTGCCTCATGAATGCCTCCACCAAGAACACTTTATATACAATTCTCAGTCAGCTGTTACTCTGTGCTTTACTCGCGCTTGTGCTTGTATTCTTCCCCACTTTTGCTTAGAGTCCTTCCCTTACGTCATCTTTTTTTATGAATTAATTAATGCCATTTAGTTGCTGTTTAAGCTTTCAAACTTTACCCCTTGTTCGTCACATTTACACAATGTTTATGTCCAGTTGGAAGTTACATCCAGTTGATTCTATATTCTATTTATGTCAGTGGTACCTTCTGGTACAGTATCTTTGATTACGATCTTACTGGTTTGTTACTGGTTATTGTTGCTATCTACGAGGGTGAGTCAAAAGTGATCTACATTCTGGCTGTGTGAATTATTATATATTTTTTTTACTTTGAAAAGACAAATACATAATTTTTCAAACCTCCTAACCTCCTTGCTTTTCAAAACACTTTGTCTCAACAAGATTTGTATATAAATTTATAAAGTTTATATACAAATGGCTGTGAGCCATGAATGCAGTGTGTCTTTACTTATTTAATTCATATCAGAAGTAAATCTTGGTCCTCGTAGGGCTGCTTTCAGGTGACCAAAGGTGGAGCGAGATCAAACAGGTAAAAGGTGGAGCGAGATCAAACAGATGGAAGGTGGAGCGAGATCAAACAGGTAAAAGGTGGAGCGAGATCAAACAGGTAAAAGGTGGAGCGAGATCAAACAGGTAAAAGGTGGAGCAAGATCAAACAGGTAAAAGGTGGAGCAAGATCAAACTGGTAAAAGGTGGAGCGAGATCAAACAGGTAAAAACAAAACTGTAGTATAGTGGAAAAACAAACAAAATAGTTCTAAACACAACCCAAGTCAGCTTCTGTAGCATATACTATGTTATGTTTTATCCAGTCATAAGCTGTTCATCAGTTAAAAATTTGTAAAAAGTTTTACAGAGTATTTTCCTCTCCGGCCAGAAAATGCTAACATCTTTAACAATATCTGAATTTATGAAGCAGAACGTTTCGAGGCACACATTTATTCCACCTACGTCAAACACTATGGTGCTGGACAAAAGTGGTAATGAGTTTGAATCCCAATGACGTCACAGCCAGAAGTGGAAAGTAACTACTGTAAGTACATTTACTTTGTTACTGTGCTTAAGTACAGTTTTCACATCTTTTTCTTTGTCTTTCGGCTGTTCCCTTTCGCCACAGCGAATCATCTGCCTCCATCTAACCCTATCCTCTGTATCCTCTTCTCCCACACCAACTAACTTCATGTCCTCT
>JAOVVB010000027.1:6090568-6105811 GCA_028570985.1 Heterobranchus longifilis | reverse complement strand
CATCTAACCCTATCCTCTGTATCCTCTTCTCTCACACCAACTAACTTCATGTCCTCTCTCACTGCATCCATAAATCTCCATCCTTGTCACTCCCAAGGAGAACCTCAACATCTTCAAAGTACAGTTTTCACATATCTATACTTTACTTGAGTAGTTTTATTATTTGACACATTTTACTTTTACTCCTAATATCTGTACTTTCTACTTCACTACAATGAAGTAGAAATAAAACTACGCATTACTTGCGTTACATAACCACAGTGTATTGTGTGTAGTATTTGAAGCGGTAATATCGCCACCTGCTGACTATTATATGTAATTGTGAGATATATCTTCCCTATATAAAGTAAATTGATTGATTTGCTTTGCCTTGATTTGATTTGAGTTACCAGAAGAAGCTAAAAAATAGACTAGACACCTTGCGGCACACATTGTAGAATCAGCAGCATTAACTAAAATGGCAGTAATCAATTTCACAGACTGCGCTCTAGCTGGAAAATAATGCAACGTATTTACAAGAAATACTTGTTAGCCTTCAACCTTCCTGGATTGTAACTGTCACATGATAAGAGAGAGTTGGCTGCGGATGGGAAATGAAAGCGATTAAACTGTCACATAAACTAGATAGTCCTGGTTAACATTCAATAATGCGTGTTTATTCACCCTTATTTTGTTTTGCTCCTGCACTCGTGTCCCGGTTCTGTTGCGTACAACTGCTGTTCTCTTTTCTACACCTTACCTTGTCATCCTTTCTCAATCAATCTTCTTACACTTGTGTCCATCAAAGTCAGGCTCTGATCTTGTGTCGCCCTCATTAAAACAGATGACAGTCAAAAGGATGGATGGACTGTTAGATGGCTAGATGGATGGACGCCAGGTTTAGAGTAAGGGGAAAAAAATGATTTCCGGCTTCCAGTCTCATTTTTCAGCAGATGGCAAGATATCTAACAAGTGTCAAAATAGAGCGTCGCAGACATGCACAACAGCTGGCAGGAATAAATAAATAAATAAATGGATTTATATAAATATATATACATTTTTTTTGGCTGACATACAGTATATGTCTACATTCTTTTGGCTCAGTGGTAGATCTCTCGCCTGTCATGCGTAGGGCCCGGGTTCAATTCCCTGCCAATGCCCAAACCCCAGCCCCTGGATGCAGTGTCAGTCACAAGCCCGGATAAAATGGAAGGGTTGGGTAAGAAAGGGCATCTGGTGTAAAACCTGTGCCAAGTTGTTGTGCGGATTGGATGGTCCTCTGTGGCGACCCCTTGATGGGAGCAACCGAAAGACTAACCACGAATAACAATATATACACTATATATGAGAGAGAGAGATGAATAATAATTTTTAATGATTTATTATTACAAGTGACTACAAATCCAAGTGCTTTCTAGACTGTGTGTGTAACAATTGATTCTTGCTCTGCGCCCACCACGGCTTGTTTAAACCTTAAACAAATATCTAATTTGTAGTCCGTGTAAAAGAGCATAAGAGTATGGGTAGCATCAAACAGAGGAGATCTAAGGGGAACACTTTGTATTGCTATTGTATTGTTCTTGGAGTTTAATAGCAGATTGCAGGAATGATGTACAGATACAAGATTGAGACTATGGTGTAAACACAATAAACATAATCAGATCAAATGAATGTAATAAATACTAATAGTTTTTTACAACTGCATACAGATTACTGAAAGATGAGTTGTGCTGCACGGTGCATGGTAATTAAAATTTTTTATCTGATATAAAATGAATTGCGCAATGAACATCTGAGGTTTGGAGAATTTAATCTACCATCACATTTATCTTATAAAGTCTAACTGCAGGAGGGAGGAAACGCTTCCTAAAGCACCACTCATTACAGCAGGTATTAAACCAACACCGTGTTACATACAACGTGCTAAATCAATACTTTCATTTGACTCTGTTTGCTCATGTACTTTCACTAGTCTATTAGACAGGGCTAGTGGCATGTCTCTGTACTGTGTGTACCAACTTCTTGCCTTTTGTGTTCTTTAGTACAAGCTATTATACTGCCTTTAATTAGCCTTGAGTTAGGCTTAGATGAATTGGATCTCATGCAGCAATTTTTTAACCTTTTAAACTCAGACAGGATCTGTCATCCGGTCCAGACGAACATCCCTCCTGCATTCATTAGACTCACTGGTGTTAATGAATAAATCGTATTAGTTACTAAATAATATGCTTTAAATGTGGTAGGAACCTTAAAGTGGGGCTGACATGCTTTTAGTATAAAATACTAGATCCAATTCCTAATACCCCTATCTCACCTACGCGGTTTCGCGCGGTGGCCGTAAGTACGGTTCATCATGATTCACTGCGGGTTTTGTGGCGCTGTGATTACGGTTCATCTTTCCGGCTCACGGTGCCTAACACCGCATCTCACCGCGAGTCAAACCGCATAGGTGAGATAGGGTTATTACACCATTACTTCGTGATGAAAAGCATTTGCTTGTCGCTGTATTTATACCAACCCGCCGGACACAATGACAAAATAGTAAGTACAGTATAATAGACACCTGGCAAGAGCGTGGTGCAATCTGATTGGACATACTAACAACAGGTTAGGGTCCAAGCGCTATGACATCAACACGATGACGTCATGGCCATGACGTCATCGGCATCGCTATGAAAGTGTTGACGTCTGATAGTGCTGATGTCATAGCGTGTGAAGGGCCCTCTTGTTCTTCTAAGCATGAAAATCACATTAACACACAGGTTGGACTCTGCTGCCAGTAGGACGCCTGAGCGGCTGGGCCCTGGGCGTGGCACGGGAGGCGATAGCGCAAGGTGCTTGGGCCCGCTCATCAATGCATGCAACTACAATTTATTTAACTTTATTTTATTATTTAATATGTGTAGACATGAGGAAAGACTTTCTTTTCCCTTTGGTGTGCAATGTGGAATCTGTAAGCTTTCTCTCACCTATTTCCTTTCTTCATCATACTTCTTTTAGTAGAATAATAATGATCGTGTAAAACGTGTAAAACAAATTCTAACGATTAATTTGCTAAAAAGTGCTCTTTTTGTTCTCCTTGTGCACAGCTTTTAAGCTGCACTCCCACTGCATTTTGGAAAAATCTGATGCAATCCTGGTTTTGCAATTATGGTCCAAAGTTTAATGAACAATTTAGATTAGCTAGCTACATAGAGAAATTGGAATATCAAGCAGTTTGAATGACTCTTGCTTTCTTCTGACTCGTTCCTAGATTTATCTGGATTAAACGTCCTCTGATTGAGTGGTTCCCAATGTGGGGACTGGCTTCTAAGGGATCTGTGATGCACATTCAAAGAATCGTTGATGGAAATTTAGCTAGTGGTTGAAATCTGATCTGGCTGATTATTACACAGTACTTATTATGAGTGGTGTTCATGTCAATCTGGGACTTTTGATTGTCTCAGAACACTGTTATGAGAGTAAAAACGAATCTTTATTTCTCTCTATAATACCCTGCTACATTAATGCACTTAATCCCAGTGCTGGGATACCATCAAGGTAGGACGTTTTTTCAGTCGACCCAAGTGGTATGAGGTCGTGCCTCGTCTTACAAAAACAGAACGCCTTTGGTGTTCAAACCAGAACATTTTTCCATTAAAGAAAAGGGGCATTATATGAGTTCCTGGGAGGCCAGTGTTTCAGTAGTGATGATGATGATGATAATGTGAAGTAAGCAGTCTGACCATCCCTCCGGTGTGCTGAGAAAACTTTCTACCTTGTATTCATTTTGGTTTGATAACTGCTTTAATCTTTTACTACACCAAGTAGTTTATTGTATTAGGTGCTTCGATGTATTCAATTATTGCTTTTTTTTCATATTTTAAATACGTTTATAATAGCTCAATTGGCATTTACTCTGACTTACTCACAAGATAAATTTGATTTGTTCAACTTCTGTGCATAATAATATGCTTTAGACCATTAGATGTGCACTCTCTCTCTCCCTCCTTCGCTCTCTTTTTAGTATAATGGTAATGTGCAATACTTTTGTAAGGATAGAGAGATCGTTTACCTGAATCGCAGGCAAATGTCTTTGACGTCTCATCGCTGAAGATAATTGCCACGGCATGTTTCTTTGTCTCCCGAGGCATTCTGGTAATGTTCTTGATGTTGTGCAGCTCAGTTATCTACGCAAGTAAATGACAAAACTCATTACTGAAAAGAATAAAAAAAGGAACAAAAAACAATGAAAAAGGGACGATGTAATCATCATGGTATGTGCACCAGCTGAAAGGATTGTGCAGGTTGTTTGTTGCAGTTGCAAGAATACTACAGTTTTTACCAGCAGCATAATATACTGTATATTATATCCGTTAAACAACTGTGACATGATGGAAAAGTAATTTCAGGAGGGCTGTATTATATAATGAGTGTAAAATTGTTAGCATTGCAAAATTACTGTTGTACATGTATAAAAGAACCCAAACCTTGTATTATGAATATAATCCAAATAAAATTTGGCCTGTAAACACATAACCCCAATGTTTATTATTTTCCGTGATATTCACTGTGATAAGTATTGTGCAATACAAGTGACTCGGAACTACTTTGAGGCTCTATGTGCTGAAGGTTTTAATAGCGATAACCAAGCCGACAATACAGAATTAGTTATTAATCAGTCAATTTCCTTATATGGCAAGCAAACAGGAAGCTGTGAAAATGATTCCATATGTAGGGAACGGGGACCTTTGCTGGCATGGAGGATAAACATGTTAGTTTACTGTGTGTAGCCAATTGTGTTAGTATCCTACTACCTAGACAATGTTTTTGGACTTATGAACAAATTTGACTTACGAATGAGCTTGGCATACGAATTTAATTCCAATGGAGGTGAATTCTTAGGGGCGAATATTCTTATTGCAATACAAATTTTTCCAAAAGAAATAATCTGTAAATGCAAATTATCTATGCAGATAAACGCAGATAATCCAGCCACCCAAAAATATTACCAATAATACCAATTATTTGTGCATATATTTGTGCATATAAAAACAATGAAAAACATTTTGGAAGACATTTAAATGAACTAAAATAGGAAATAAAATCTAAAATAAATTCCACTGACGCAAACAAGTTTTGAACGGTTCCCGGACATATACAAAGTTTAACTGGTGTTCATTTCGTACATGCAAATTTCAAAAATGCTCTGTATGCCCAAGCCAATATCTTGCAAAATTTCAATTGTTGATGTAAAATTCGTGAGTAAGGGCACTTTATATACATTATATACAAAAATCTGATAAAAATGATTAATCAGTTTCATAACTAATTGCTCAAACTGTTTTAAATAACGGATCTGTTTAAATTCAACAAATTGTTAAAAAACAAGTATTGACTGAATAAAAATGTTTTGGGCTGATTTTTATAATGCATTCAAATTTATAAGTCAAACTACGGTAGGAAAGAGTATCACAATATACTGTACCATGAGCCAAGAAAATATTAAACAGTATGGTAAAAAAAAAAAGAGTGGTATTTACAGAGGAGTCACTTCACTACTGCTTCAAATCTGACAGCGACAGCATAAAAGTGTTTAAAAGAATAATAAATGTTTTTTGTTTCATATGCAGTGTCAACTACCTCAGGGACAGAGAAACCCTATGCACTTTACTCTACGTGTGACAAAATCCACACTTCAACTTCTCTGAACAACAACAAAAAAAAATAATAATAAATATCTAAAAACAGAAATTCAGCTGCATTTCCCACAAACTCTGCTCTACAGAAACATTTTGACAGCAGATGTTGAATTTCCTGCCAACTGGGGACTTTGGGGGTGTAAAATCGTGTGTGTGTGTGTGCTTATATTAGTCACACTCGCAGCAGACGGCACAGCTCACACTCTGGCAAATCAGAAGAAAAATCATAGTTTTGGAAAATGTGCACAGCGATAATATAATTCAACATAATTTATTTTAATATACTCTACCATATAGGTCATGTACTGTACCAGTATGACTTTTTCTTTTTATACTGCAATAACTGTCTAACATTTCATTACTGTTGCTACATTTTTTAAAATAAAGGGTTCTAAATGATGTCGTGGCTGTTTTTTTTTCTTTTTCTGACAATACCACGATACCATTCTATTTAAATGGAACCTGATACTGTGTGAATAAATTGGTGAATTCGTATTTGTTGTGCAGTGATGACAAAAAAAAAAAAAAAAGAACCACAGACACAACATGACAGTTTCTAAAATAAGAAAGTCAGACTGCATTATTAAGTGATGCCTCTATATCACAAAAGCCCAATGCCATCACATCGATCAATTTGATAGAGAGCAAAGTGTTTTTATGGCCAGAGGAATAAATGAGTTTCTAAACCTCTTGATTCTTCATGTAGCACCCGAATGCCAGACCAGAACAGAGGGCAATAACTCAAACTCAATCAATCACCATGTCCATTTAATTGCAGTCAGGACTGGTTACGCCAAGTGAATGTTAATTCAACTTAATTCAATATGTAGCATTACATTTGGTAAACACAAGATTAGAACAGGAAAAAAAAAAAAGAATCAAATTGCTTACTATGTGCTCTACTCTTAGACTATACACTGATTATCCTTGATTTACTTGATTATCCAGTAAATATAAGTTTGTAGAATTGAATTAAAGCCTTAAATTTGAAGTTAAAAGGAAATGACATCAGCATTGCGGACCATATTATACAAAAAAATATATTGGTGAAGGTAGGGAGATATACTGTATGTATGCAAAAACGGATGGAATAATGAAATAAAGATGGATATGGTTGAAGGGAGGAATATCTCTTGCTGTGTTTCATACACCACTCAAAAGTCAAAGATTTAGGACATTGTTTATATGTATTGTCACGCATACTGTAAGTGACGGGAGTTTGCCCAGATCTTTTTTCACCCCTCACTCTCTTTAAAGAGCTCACTATGTACAGTAGGCAGCCTCCCGTTCTGCAGGTGGGTAAAAGGGCAGGGTTGCTAAATGTGGCATGGCTGGCGGCAAACATTCATCAATGGACCTCAGGCTTGTTCCGCTCTTTAAAACGAGACGTGGTGCTTGACTGCCAAGCGCATCGTTGAGGAGCATGCGAGAGCCGCTGTCTGCACTCTGCTTCCGTCATCACATGCTAGCAGCAAGGAGAGTGGCACAAGAAAGGGGCCATGCCACGTGCCCCATGGGCTCTAAAGGTGTGTGGAATTATTTCACTGTTTAACCGCCTGCCAGGAGACAAGCGCTGAAGAACTGCACGAGCTGCACCAGCACTTCCAGCTTCAGAAAACCAGCCATCACAACACAGCCGCCTAAAGGGAAAAGGCCGCTGTCTTGACGTAATGCCCCTGTTCCCAGCCAGGAAAGCCACCCAGACATCGGATTTTCGTGCTTGACTCACTCCTGAGGCTGGGCCGAAAGAGGGCCCGGCTGGCCGCGACTATAGAATGTGCTGTCGAGGAATCTGGAAGAGCTCCTGTCTGAGAACCATTTCTGCCACTCTGCCATCGCTATTGCTCACCCACTGAGTGCCTATTTGCCAGCTGTGCAGACCAGCACGTGCACATCCTCACTCCTTTCTTCCCTCCCTCCCCTTCCTTTGCACATTTTCTAAATAAAACTACCCTTTTTCCATAATACCCCATCTCGTGTCTGTGGTGCGCCCCAGCAAAAGATCACAGTATGGATATACAGGATAGTTGGATAGATGGATGGATGGATGGATGGATGGATGGATATACGATTGAAGAGTATAAGTAGATGGATGGTCAGACAACTCTACTCATGTCACAAGTTGTAATGTTTGTGACATCAATATTGTTTGGATGGATGGACAGAAAGATTAATGGTTGTACAGCTCTCTTACAGATTGCTCAAGTGCAACATTTGAAATATTGTTTGGATGGATGAATTCATGTAGGGATGGTTATGCAGATGGATAGAGCTCATCTTTTCATTTATCTTCTATATGGGTTATCCTGTGTACAGTACAAGGTTGAGGAGGCCTGGAGCCTATCCCAGAAGGCTTTGTAAATGGGTACACCAATCCATCACAGGGCATACACCAACACACACCCACACACTCATTACAGGCAATTTGGAAATGCCAATTTTACTAATCTGCAGTATTAGTTTGGACTGGGGGAGGAACCCAACAATAAAAACTCTATGCACACAGACAGAAATCAAACCCATGACCCTGTACAGTAGGTGCGAGGCCACAGTGCTATCCATTATGCCACCAGGCCACCTACATGGCTGGAGTGATGAAAAAAATGATTGGATGGTTGGTCAAGTAATCATGCTACAAGTAAATACGAGATAAAGATACTGGATGGATGGATGGATGGATGGATGGATGGATGGATTTCTCAGTGAGTTTCCTTAGGTTGCGCACACCACTTACAAGCCAAACATTCGAGATATAAATAAAAAAAGTTTGACAACACTAAGACTTGCAAGGACATTGAAAACCAGGTGAATTTCAAGAGTGCAGTCTAGAGAGAATCCACAAGTAAATAAAGTGAAGAACAAATCATCTCATAAAGCTGATATAACTTAGATTTGACATGTTCTCTCTGCAGAATATGTTTCCCTCGCAGCCACATTCTCAGCAGTGCATAAAGGTATAAAGTGTTTAAACATTTCCAGCATGGGTCTATGAGTTTCCAAAGTCTTGCAGCATCATTGAGCATGTTTTTTTTTTTTTTTTCCTGCCACCCCCCACCACCACCACCACCATGTTTATAACTTGACATTTTGGTGCACTCAGAGTGTTGCTTGTCGTTAAACCACCTCAGGCAACTGTGTCTGTCTCGTTAGGCTCTTTTTCAGTGGGACCTTTCAACATGATTGCTATATTCCCTCAAATCTCAACTGTGCGAAATATCTGAACAAACTTCCGCAGTGACAAAACACCCCTGCAGATGTGTTTTTTGCACTTTAATTATAACTCAAGGAAGAAAATACTTGGCTTTTACTATCTACATCATTGTTACACGCAATTGAGGATCTGTCATGGACTTGTAGCCTAATCTCGCTGACACACTGTGAATCCTTCATGGTTCTGGACTTCCTTCCTCTTCTATTGTGTACTGCTGATCCATCATGGTCAATTGATTACATCTGCAATTGCTCTTCTCTTGTTCATCCCTACATTCACCACCTATTGAATCCCAGCTCACCAGGAAGTGAACCGGCCTCAATTTTAGTTTTTTATTCTACTGCTAAATTATATCTTTTTCACAGTGTCTTCATAAAAGATCCAAGGCTGTTATTGCAGGGCGGTATTTGTTTGTTTCTAAAATGAAATAGTTTTTTTTTTTTTTTTAGACAAATGTCATTAGCCACAAAGATGCTGCATAGGCTCAAGTTAAATCTGCTATTCTGCATTTTGCATCCTCTTTTCCCCTTCAAGCTAACTTCTTATTAGGCATCATTCTCCTTTTTTCTTGAATATTACCTTCATTTTCCTTAACAATAAAAGTGAGGTAATTCCTAGTTATAAAACCTACAACTTGATATAATGTCTCCAGTAGGAGCCATTATAGCACAATGAAGAAAAAATAAAATAAAATTACAGTGTTGAAATGTCATGTTTATAAGTTACATACCCACAAGAGAGGCTCGAAAGTCTCACCAGAGTCTTATTCATTACAATAGTTTTTTGCAAGTGTGAATTATTTTTGCATTTGTTTTTCTAAGTCGTTGTTTCCGACTAACTCTAGTTGTAGGATGCAACTAATTTATCACTCATTGTATTTTAGGTGATTTTAAGGACAGACTTTGTTGAGATTTAATTAAAAAGCTTTTACTGATCAAAAGTTAAAATACTGTATAAGAGTCAAGTTAGAAAATTGGCCATTTATTCTCTCAGAAAACTTAAATAAAAATGTTCATAAGCCTGCATTACCAAGAATGGCTGGCTGGCTGGCTGGCTGGCTGGATAGATGACTGGATGGATGGATGGATGGATGGATGGATGGATGGATGGATGGATGGATTTTTTGTCCGATGTATGATTAGATGGAAGGACAGATAGATGGATTGGTTGCTGGAGGGATGGAAGAGTGGATGGACTGACACACAAACACACACATACACACACACTGTGGATTAACAGATAGATTTGTACAAACAGATGGATGGACAAATGTAGACATACAGTAGTTGGTTGAATGTTCTGACTGATATACAAATGGGAACAGGTGCATTGACAGCGTTAAATGGGTAGAAGAAAGAATGGATAAATAAATGGATGGAGGGATGGATGGAGGGACAGATTGACACATTTATACATAAATACAGTAGATGGATTAATGGATTGACAAACAGATGGAAGGATGGACGTATGGATAGGTTGATGAATGGATAGAGGGATGGATGGACAGATTTATAGGTGAATTAATAGATTATGGATAGACAGATGACTGGATAGAAGAATGGGTACGTGGACAGAGACAGATGGACAAACAAGTAGATTGTTGGGAAGAAACAAGAATAGAGAGATGGCTCAGTAGAATGAATGTATAGACATAGACATATATAGATCTGAAAACCTTCTTCTTGTTTCTATAGAATATGACTGTTCATGGATTTAACACTGACTTTTAATAGAGATTTATTGATAAGGTTTTGCTTTTATATCACACTGTAAAGTATAATTTACATAATTACTGCTAGGTGAATAAGAAAGAGCAGCAGCATTACTGTAAAGTGCTCAGCATATTTATCGCCTATTAATTTTGCACATTAACTGCAACATTTAAAAAGAGAAAGAAAATAATGTTGTAACTGTTTTCATTTATGCAAACATTTCCTAATGGAATAATAAATAATATTATGCACTAAACAATAAGCTCTGCCATATGTGAAATGAGGAAATCTAAATAAGTAGCTTTTTAAAGTGGATATATTAAGCAACTTATTTTAACAGGCTTACATAAACCTTATTGGTCTCCAAAATGTGTCTGTGAAGTTAAAACACAGCTCAGAAATTAAATGCATGAAAGAGCTGTAGGCGGCTAGGTTCGTGTGATAGCGGGCTTAAAGTCAGCATGGCCAAAAGTAATGTCGCTCCTCAGTTAGCGCCCATTCAGGAAGAGTGCCCATTCAAAACTTCCTGTGTTTTGGACGGCCTAATGGCATGTCTGGCAGCACATAATGATCTACCCACTGCGATTTGTCTCTCCTACAAAAAATACACCAAACTGTCAGACAAGGGAGAAGTGTGCAAAATGCTCCTCTCATGCGGTGTGTGCCCTTCCTTAAACATATTGACTTCACTGAGACTCATCTAACTCCGAGCAGCCTGCTGATATAAAGCTGCCACTGGACACTGACCGACGAATTAATTCAATTCAATTCAATTCAATTTTATTTGTATAGCGCTTTTAACAATTGTCATTGTCGCAAAGCAGCTTTACACAATCAAAAGAATTATTTAAGTTTGTATGGAATTTAAATGTGTATGAATCAAAATTAATTAGATCCTCACATTCCCTCTTGGCCAGTCACTGATGACCCTGAACCATGCCACCTCGCCAGCCAACCTCCACCTCCACCTTTATGCCATGCACAGGACAATTCACCACATGACCCATATCTCTACAATACCTAACTCCCCTTTTTCACAACTTTAAATAAAAGAGCACTAATATTACCATGGTGTGGGCATCCTGCATCCACTGCATGGAGTTTCACCAGTGAGTTTACAAGTCAGACCTTGCAACAGGATGGAGGCTGACTGGCATGCAGCATGAGCAGTAACAAAACCTGTGGCTCTTGTCTGGTTCCTGTCCTCCCTTCCAGCTGAGGTAATAGAAGCCATTACAATGCAGGCCCCCACTTCAACCTAAGAGATGATCAAAGCCCTGGACTGTGTGCCTATCTGGGCATTTCCCTAAGCCACACCCGAGGGCCTCCAGATTGGTCCATGGAAGCAGAAACCGAGCCATATGATCCCATGCACACCAATTCAGAACCACCTTAACCCTTTCCAGCTTGAGAACTCTGGGTCACTAGGCTGTGTCCTCTGGGAGAAACTTTCAGTACCAGCTTTAACCAAGTGGCTCATTGTTGGAGGAGTTCCTATCCCCATTGCTTCTAGACACAGAAAGTATGGTGACTTAAGCCCACCTGTCTGTCATTCCACAGGATGAGCAGCCATGCAGGCCTCTCCCGATCACCTGTGTCCATGGATATATGAGGGATGTCCCTGTCACAAGTAGACCGTGGCCCTAGTAGACTGTGCGACTATACTTGGGCACCAGGCCTAACCACCTTCCACCACCTAGGGAAAGTCCCCAGAAGTGCTATCTCTCTAAGCACTAAGTCCCCAAGAAGTGCTATTTGGGTTTGACCGAGACACTGTACCTGGGGTATCAAATTGGCCTTAGATTATTTAAGCTACCAATGAAGGTGGAAGCAGACTGCACCTATTCCAGCCAACAACGAAAAACAGGTGCTTCTGATTTAACCAGGAATAGCCAACCTGAACATGTGCGGTGAATGAAAGAGGTTTCAAGAGCTAAAAAAATTTCTTTACCAGCAACTCACTTCTTCGCGATCTGGACTTTGATGAAGAATAAAGATAAGCTGCAACTGAGTGATAGGCCGTTGCCATTAAGTGGGCCATAGAGGAGCTGTACTACCTGTCTGGTCGCCATTTCACCCTTGTAAAAGAAAGGTGAGATTTTTGCTACTACCTGCTCCACAACAGGCACCTCTTCTACTCTTCTGTCTCTTTTATTTTCCTCATTCATCAACTCTTCAAAATACTCCTTCCATCTACCCATCACCCTCCTGCCACCTGTCAGTACATTTCCATCCCTATCTAATCACTCTAACATGCTGCATATCCTTTCCATCGATATCTCTCTGCCTCGCCAACCTGTAAAGATCCACCTCTCGCTCCTTACTGTCCAACCTGGCATACAAGTCCTCATATGCTCTTTGTTAGACACAAGATGTAGTCCACCTGATGCTTCTGTCTCCGCTCTTATATGTCACCCTATGTTCCTGCCTCTTCTGGAAGAAAGTATTCACTGCTGCCATTTCCATCCTCTTTGCAAAGTCCACTACCATCTGTCTTGCGTTAGTCCTAAAGACCAAACTTGCCTAACACATTCTCATCACCTCTGTTTCCTTCCCCAAGATGTCCATTAAAAATCTGCATCAATCACCACTCTCTTACCTTTGGGAATGCACTGCATTACTTCTTCTAACTCACTCCAGAATTAAATCTGCATCCTACCTGTTGGGCATAACCACTAACAACATTGCTCATCACACCATCAATTTCCAGCTTTAGACCCATCAACCTTCCTGATACTCTTTTTACCTCCAGAACATTTCTTACAAACTCCTCTTTCAGGATAACTCATACTCCATTTCTTTTCCTATCCAAACCATGGTAAAACAGCCTGAACCCTACTCCTAAGCTTCTAGCCTTGCTACCTTTCCACCTGGTCTCCTGTAGACACAGTATATCCACCTTCCTTCTCTGCATCATGTCAACCAACTCTCTTGCCTTCCCTGTTATAGTCCCAGCATTCAAAGTCCCTACTATCACTCCTAAACTCTTGCCTTTGCCTTTCTCTCTCTGCATATAGACACATCTTTCTCCTTTCCTTCTTCGACCAACAGTAGGTCAATTTCCACCAGCACCCTGTAGCACCGGTGGCGGTCGTTGTAACCCAAGCCACAACAGATCCAGTATGTAAGTCCTGTTAATGATTCGCATAATTGATTCGGCAAATGTTTTACATAGGATGCCCTTCCTGCCAGAACCGTCCGCATTTATCCAGACTTGGGACTGGCACAAGAAGACACTGGATTGTCCCCCGCAGTGGTTGCATTGGCTATTATATATTAATGTCTTTCCCTAATCTCTCTCTCTATTACTGGTTCATCTTAACAACACTCAAACCTTTCCTACTCCAGAATGACTCTCTCACCTACTCTCACATTCTCCATTGTTAATCTAATGAGCCCATTTAGGCAGGAGAGAATCCTTTACCCTGGAGGATAAAATCTTTTAGAATCCTACTAACTTTTTTCAGACCAAAGAAGCTGCTTGCATGAGTAGTAAAATGTTACAACGTAAAATGAAAGACGTCCAGGTGACGTGTCTCATCTTTCAAACAACCTTACCTGGATGACTGAGAATCTTCACAGGCAACAGCATGAAATGTTTTTTTTTTTCAACTTTTTTTGGAGATCAATGTCAAGGCAGTAAAATACTTACGTAAACTTCTTACCTTATGAAAACTTCTAAAGTAGGCAGCTTTTTCATCAGGATATTTCTCTAATCGTCGTGGGCCTTTACTTGATGCCTTTTTGAACACGAGCCAGCATCGCCTAAAGATCTGTCAAAAACAGAAAAAAATCACGACAAATGAAATATATGCTTTTCAATCAGTATTAACACACTTAACTTCAGGTTTTTTTTTTTACATACATCACATGCCTACTTTTGTTACAGTTAGTCTTTCGGCTGCTCCCTTTGAGGAGTCGCCACAGTGGACCATCCGATTTGCACACAACTTCGCACAAGTTTTACGCTGGAGGCTCATCCCAATGCAACCCTCCCATTTTATCTGGACTTGTGACCGGCAATGCATCTACTGGCAGGGGTTTGGGCATTGGGTGCAAATTGAACCCAGGCTTTCCACATGGCAGGTAAGAGAGAAACCTACCACTGAGCCACCAATGTCCTCCTACTTTTGTTACAATAAAATTACAGTATGCGCCAAAATATACAGTACTGAAATGAAAAGACGAACAATAATTCCTTGTTGTCATCTTTGAGTTTATTTCTTCTGAAAGAAACTAACATACACACTATTAGCATGTTTATTTACCATTGTATGGATAAAGTTTTCAAAGTGTGTGTGCACCACCTCGCTGTACAGTGTTCATATTGTTCACATCGATTCTCAGACATATCCCAAAACAAAGGTTGCTGCAGACTCCTGCAAAAGGAGATTTGCTCACATAATATTGACACAGTATACTTCCAGAATGGTGAAATTTCGTAACAAAAGACAGTGTTATATAGACATAACAGTGTTACTTATTATGTGCCGTCTTATTAAATCTCTCTCGGAATTGGAATTGAAATTCCAACCACTTCCTTATGAGCGGAAATAATACTCAACTATGAATGCTTTTTTTTTTGTATTCAGGGTCGCGGGGACCTGGAGCCTATCCCAGGAGGCTTAGGGCACGAGGCAGGGTACACCCTGGACAGGGT
>JAOVVB010000027.1:6071271-6084565 GCA_028570985.1 Heterobranchus longifilis | reverse complement strand
GTTCCATCTGTGAAAACAGGCATGCATTTCAGTTTAATTATGAGATGCAAAAAAAAAGACAAATCAATTGCAATGATTCCGACATCTGTGAGGCAATGAACATCTTACAGACAAATTCTCCAGCAAGACCGCTCAGTGGACAGCAAATGACTGAACACTCATGCAAATTGACAGCGAAAGACATTCTGTCATGCAGAACTGTACAGAACATACAGTAGGGTAAAAAAAAAAAAAAAAAAAAAAAAGGAAAAACGGAACCCTGATATAATGTAAAATCCTTAAGCAGATTCATACCAAGGTGAAGATAAATATAATGTAGTGAAGGAGTTACTGTTCTCTAAAAACACTGGCAGCATTTCCTTTACTACTGATTGCTGGGCATGGGCTTAACAACTCGTTTTATTGACTATAAAAGAATCCAGGTGGTGGTGAGTGTGTAAGGCACAGTGTGTAATTCCCATAGAGGAGAGTACACATTTAAGACATTCCAAGCTGCACACTCGGGATGTAACTGAGTATGAAGACATTATTCAGAATCAGTAGATAATGTCTTCTATATAGATCTAACTACAGGTACAAATAGGGGGTGTATTGTTTGTTTGCCAGTAATGATCAGGTCATCTGCTTGAGAGGAGAAGTTTGCAGCGGAACTCCTATCCCAAGCGACACTGGTATTGAAACTGGTATCCCAAGTGACACAACAAAGAGGCTATTATTTTACTTTGGGTGAGAGTAAAGGGTCAGAGATTACACAAACAATGTTCATAAATACGAATGCGTGTTGCATTAGGTATTTTATATCACAATGGGTGAAATAAGGCCACTAGTTTTTTTTTTGTGTTTTTTTTTGGGCGCGGGTGCAATTAAAAAACAAGTCTAACGTAAGGCTTCAGTTTAGACCAAATAGGTCCTTGAGCAGTGTAGCTGAGGCTGAAAAACTGTCAGAAGCCAGGCTTTATTCTGAAACTGCTGGCATTTCTACCTCTGCTTTTCCCCAGTGAACTTGGAGTCATACACTGGTATGTTATTAGAGAGGAAGGGAAAAAAGGGAGAAATGAAGGAAGGAGGGAAAGGGAAAAGGAAGAACAGCAGGAAGGAAGGAGAAAATAAAACAAATGAGGGAAGGAAGGAAGGAAGGAAAGAAGGAAGGAAGGAAGGAAGGAAGGGAGGGAGAAAAAAGGGAGAAAGGAAAGGAAAAAGGAAGAATGGCAGGAGGGAAGGAGAAAAGAAAGAAATGAGGGAAGGAAAGAAGGAAGGAGAGAAGGAAGGAACGGGAATTTTGGGTGAGGGGAAATAAAGATCAGGAAACAAAAACGGACGAAAGAAAGTTGGACAAAGGAAATTTACTTGAGAATGAAAGAAAGAAAGCAAAAATAATAAATAAATAAATAAATAAATAAATAAATAAGGAATGAAGGAGAGGGAGCCAAAGCAGTGAGCACAAAAGGAAATTCGGAAAAACATAAAGCTAGGATACAATTATATAATAGTACAGTAAGTAAGTAAGAAAGGAAAGAAGAAGGAAGGATGGAAGAAAATAAGCTTTAAAGGAAAGAAGGAAGATGAGAGAGAAGAACTTGGAACAAAATTAAGTAGTAAAAATGGGAAGAGGGAAAGAAAGAAAGAAAGAAAGAAGAAGACATTATTAGAAGAATAATGAATGCAGGCATTCTAAATCATGGTGCACCATAGAAAAAAAATGGTAAAAAAAAAAAAAAGTATAAAAAATGTAAGGTGGGAAGAATGGAAAGAGAGGCAAACAAAAACAGAAAAAGAGACATAGGAAAATAAAAATATTAATAAGCTCAAAACACAAAGAGAAAATAGAGATAATGAAATAATTGTACCAAGAAAAACAATCTAAAAATGAAGAGAAAGAAAGAAAGAAACCCTTCGACCCACACGTTGAGTTTAAATACTAATTCAGATATTAGTAACACTGAGCAGAATGGGGAAAGTGACACTGCACACACTGCAGAGATGTATACGCTTATGCACAGTTGTATCCATGGACGCCTGTCAAACTTGAAACTGCTAAAAGGAAAGTCGCATCACACCTCGCCCAAGTGCACAGCCCATTTAAGAGGCTCACGCTTGAAATCCTGCATTCCCACGCAGCCACCATGCATCATGCACACAGTTGGAGAGCTGACACATCTTCTTCATTCAGACGGGTCACGCACCAGGAGGATCCACACAATGAGAGAAACAATATTCGATAGCCTTGAGGACATTTTCCCAGATGACTGAGAGAAATGAGGTGGTATTAAGATGACTTGCTGACCCAGGCTGAAGCCTGAGAAAGCGCCAGTGCAGATATCGCCAGTGAAACCATTTACACCAACTGCAGAAGATAAAAGGCCAGGAATAAAGGCAGAGAGTCAGAGTGTCCTGGGAACCCAACTGTGAAACAGATGCACCTGAAAAGCCACACTGCTGCGTCAGAGCGGCTGGAATAGACAGGCAACCCTTCTGAGTGCTGGTGACATCCCACTGTCCAACATCCATCTCCCAATTGCCATGTATTTAACCCTGAAGGGAACATTTACGATTAAAAAGGGAGTGAAGCTTTGCTGAACAGTGTTGTCTGTTCATCAGCATGATGACGTCCAGGAAATGTGCCTTAATTAGCATCACAGGATATTGGATTTTAATACCAGAGATATTTTTTTTACTTTTTACTTATAAGTGGTGTCCGGATCACAAGTCGAGTTCATAATGCAACATGTGAACGTCTGCTGTATGTGTGCTTGTGATCTGCATGTTAATGCAAATGCAAATAAACAGAATAATGGACACGAATCATACCAAAGCATTCCTAATGGAAATATACTACAGCTTGCACTTGGTTAACAATGTTAGCATTTGTTGCTGTGTTTTTTTTTGGATTTTTTTTTGGCTAGCATGTGCTTCCTCTGAGATGTGTGAAGCCAGCCAACTGTAGCGTTCAAACTGCTGCTTATGCTGCATCACTGGGCAGCGTTCCACTCTCAGAGGCAAGTGCTTTCTGCCCTTTTCTACTTTCATGAGCTGAAAACCACGAATGTTTGGCTAGTCGAGTTGTGAATCATATTCCGTGCGTCTATTAAATTCAATCTGCCTTTTTTTTTTTCACAAATTTGATCTGATTAACTAGCATATAAGTTACAGACATCTGCTTTCTGCAGAGTTCTGCTTTCTACCCTATTAGAAATAGTGGCTTAGTGGTTAGCACTGTCGCCTCGCATCACCAGAGTCCGGGTTCGATTCCCACCTCGGGTCTGTGTCCATGAAGTTTCCATGTCCTCCCCATGCTTGGTTGGTTTCCTCCAACAGTCTGACATGATGATTAGGCTGGCATTCCCGAATGAGCATGTATGTGCATGAATAAGCATGTATGTGGATTGGCACCCCGTCCAGGGTGTAGCTTGCCCTGTTGCCTAAGTCTCCTGGGACAGGTTTCAGCCACCCCATGACCCTGTATAAAGGATAAAGCTGTATAGACGATATTCCATGAACAGGGTTTGAAAGTATCAAAAACGACTAAACGTATTTAATAATCATTGAAATACTTTGTAACTTGTGTTGTTGATTGTTTAAATGTCATATCTTGTCCAAATGCTAACTCAAATACAAAGAAAACGATATTGCATTTTACAAGCACTGGTGGCCAATTTGAAACTATTTAACAGTGGTACAGTTACAGTAAGTCCCCTACATATAAATATTCGAGTTACAAACTTTCGAAGATACAAACATGTATTCGCACATGATGAATCGCGGAAGTTAGATCACATGTCCAGGGTATACATTGTTCTGTGCGTGCAGTGTGCATCCCGAGTTGTCCAGATGCCATTGTAAAAGCAGCGGCGATGAAGCTGGTACTGCTAAGAAGCGCCAAGCAACAACGATAGAGACAAAGGTGAAAATACTGTAATTGATGGCAGCAATGATAAAGTAATAAAAGATGGCAGACATATCTCGTTCTATTAACATGAATTGTTTAACCATCGATACAATTCTAAGGAACAAGGACAAGATGATGAAACATGTTAGTATTATACTGTGTATAGTGAATTGTTAGTATCCTAGTACTTAGACAATGTTTGTTAGACTTACGAACAAACTTGATTTACGAACAAGCTCTTGGAATGGAACTCGTTTATATGTTGGGGACTTACTGTACCTGAACAGTTTTATCGTAAATTGATTCTGAATCAAGAACTGACCTATTGATTCAATGAATCAAATGAACCAACAAAAGGTTTGATTGAACTTTTAATTTAATCGCACAGCTCTGTTGGCTAATGTCACTGACAGAACAGAGAGAGAGAGAGAAAGGGAAAAAAAGACAGAGGGAAAATGCCATCCCTCTCACACAGAAAACAGAGCATTTTGCTTTTTTTGGCTGCTAGCCATGGATGGATGTGGCATCATCTGTAATCAAACTTGCAATCTCTTGCTGATAGGGTGAACGCTGTTCTGTTTGCATGCAGAAGCTCCTGAATCAGCTTCTGCTTGGTGGAAAAGATGACTAGACAACTACTAAAAATTAACAGCCGTGCAATCATTAAACTCTAGTAATAAATGTGATGCGTGTATCAGACTACCAATACGGAGATGCCTCCATATCACTTCTACATAATCCATTCTGTGAAGGTTCAATTTCCAACCAAGGAATCTTACCTTCCTTGTAAATTACACCAGAATCTTAAGGGGATTTTTAATTTTTTAATTTTTTATTTAACCGCTTGATGTTTGTTCCTCTTGCCCCAGACTTTAACTCATTTTAAAGCAGAGATGTCAAAGTCATATCCTGGAGGACCAGAATCCTAGAGAGCTTTGTGTTTACGTCTTCTAACACACCAAAGTCAGCTCAGGGGGTGCCTTGGGAAATAGTTAATGAGTTGAATCAGGTGTGGTAAATGGGGTAGAAAGCAGAACCCTGTAGAGAGGCGGTCTTCCAGGAAACGTGTCTGACATCCAAGGTTTGCAGCGTCTGTAGCTTATGTGCGATTATCACTGTCGAGATTTTATACCACAGTGCTGCTGAATCTGCCATTTTGTTCGGTCATTCTGAAGGTGTCGATTAATTTTTTATACCCGCAGCTCTGACTTTACTTCTGGATGCAGAGCAAATAACAGGTTTATATTAACGCGCATGCTCAAATGCATGATGATAGATTTCTATAGTAACTAATAATTAACAGAAGAAAAAAAAATATTCATATTCAAAAATATATTCACAATATACAGAATAATATATTGTATTAATATATTACAATAAATTGAAAAAAAACATAAGGAATTGCCGCTTTTCATATATTGAGAAATACATTCAAATATATATTTTAATAAATAAATATAAGCACTAATTTCTTATATATGGAAATGTATTATTTAATATATTGCATTATATTTTACAATATATTGCCTTTTTCTTTCTTAAGGGTAAATAAAAAGAGTATACAATGATGAGAGAAGAAAATCTATTTATGGCTGCTAAACAGTAACCAACTTTAAATGTCACCACGTGTAAACTAAAAATATGTCATTCTTTAATAAAAAATGCAGTAATTAGGTGAAATCAAACCAAATCATGTGACTGGTAGAAAATTAATGAAACACTTTGAGGTGGGCTGTTACTAGAAAACTATCGACTTTAGGGAAGTAACAGCTAGGGGTCCAACGGATCACAAAACTCACAATTTTGGATCACATGACAGGTTTTTTGGCTTGGTGCAGATCATTTTTCGGATCAGCAATAAAAGGGGAGACATATAAGTTTTCAGTTACTTTTTATTACTTAAAGGACACTTAAAGCAAGTGAACCTTTGCCTATGGTCTTAAATAAAAACAATATTCACAAAGTTTAAATAAAATCCTAAAACTAAATACTCAATACTCCAATACTTTCCAAATAATTTTTTTTTCAACTTTATTTGATTATTTAAACAGGAAATATTTTTTTCATTCATTCTTGTTCAAAAGATGAAGGTCAGCACATTCTTCCTTTAAACAATAATGAATGAAAAACTTAGACTAATTTGATTTTTAATTATCTTTGCAATAAGCAATAAAGTAATTATAGTGAAACAAAATATGTGATGTTTTTGGCCCGCTTTTTATCAGAGTGGGTGGATTTTCAGCACTGCACAGTGGGGGTTTGTAGGTGTGATCTGGCAACCATGCCGTGCCCAAAGTAAATGGAACAATTAAGAGTTTTTGAACGAGTGAAAATATGCTCAGTTGATGTCCATGCCAGAGAGCTTGAGTGAGTGAAAATATAATTTGTGTGTGGAAGAAAAGTTTTTCATTTAGGATTGGGCCCAAGTATAACAACATAACACCATATTAAACTTATTAAACTTTGCACCTATTCCGCAGTCAACGCAGGTCCGTTACACCACTACAAACTGCTTCACATCAATCCACATTACACCCGTCACTGATAATTATTATTATTAGCAGCCTACTCTGTTATAATTTACACCAATCAGCCATAACATTAGGACCACTGACAGGTGAACTGAACAACGTTAATCACCAACTGTACACTAGCAAACTGGTGACAGGGTCATGGGCATCCAAGGCTCACCCATAACCATGGAAACCAATTGCTCGCCTGTTTGGTCCAATCCAAGAGAAAAGCCAGTGTAGCCCAAATCATTGAAAAAGCCAATGCTGGCCACGAAATTAAGGCACCAGAACACCCAGTGCACCACCATCCACCACACAGGATCCAGCAAGCAAAGAGTCCAGGGCCACCGACCCAGCCTCTAAACTCATCGAATACCAATCCGATCAAGCACCCATGCGATGCATGAACAAACAAATCTGATCCATAAAAGCCCCAGAGACCCTGTGAAGCCATGCCCCATTGGGGCCGAGCTGCCTAGGAACAAGGGAACCCCAAAACGTATGAGGTGGTAATATTAATGGTTTTAATGATCAGAGGTTTTTTTATCACTTGCATAATGGAGTTTCAGATCTGTTCATGGAACATTTTAATAATAAACGACATTACAAACTAAATGACAGACAGGTTTTTATACCCAAGTCCCATCCCACACAGATGGCCATGCAGGTAATATACTATATGACCATATTCTTGGGTTCCTGCTAGAACTACTACTTACTGTATACAGCTTCATGTTTAAACTTACAAACATTTCTGGAATTCGAAAAAAAACTTTTTGCATATTTTGCATATTATTGCAAGGTTTATTTATAAAATGTAACTACGCTTAGACTTCCAAGTCTTCCCAGGGAAACATATTGAACTGTCTTTGTTGTGGTAATCACACATATGCTACAGAACAGATGAACGCACAGAGAGGCAAAGCTGAAGATGACTGAGTTTTCCTTTTGTCCTCTTTTCCCTTGTTTTTCTCACTCTTTGCTTGCTCTGTCCTGCTTTTCCTTCTCCTGCTGTGTGAGACTGAGATGAGCTAATGAGATGACCTTCACCTCTGTTGGCTAGTGACTGGTGGAGCACAACACACACACACACACACACACACACACCACTCTGAAATGTGAAAAGGTCAGACATTACTTTCCAGTATATTTCCGGTTTGTATAAACATGCACATTGCACATATTTTTACTCAACATATATTCTGTTTAATCTACTGTATATATATGAAATTAAAAATATTTAGATTTTGAAATGTGATTTTGAAAAAAAAAAAGAAAAGCAGTGTAAATCTTTTCAATGATTAAAAAAAAAATCTAAAATGTTAAATATTTCTCTTGGAAACACAGATGCCCATTAGATGGCATATTTGATTGGCATCAAGGAAGAAAGAATAGAAGGAAAAGTAATAGAAAGGATGTAAAGAAAAAGAGATCTATGGAGCAGAAGTAACAGAAGTTGAAGATGAAGAACAGGAAGGACAAATCTATGAAAGAAGGAAGGAATTTCAAGAATGGATTGGACAGTGAAAGCAAGAAAGTGACGAATGAGAGGAGAAAGAAAAGAAGGAAGGTGACTAGTAATGTAAAAGAGGACGAGGTGGAAGTGAGCAGAAGGAAGGTAATTAGGAAAGAAATAAAGTTAATTAAAAAGTCAAGATGAATAAAAGGACATACTGTATATATGAAGGAAAGGACAAGGTTAGGGAAGGAAGATAGAATAATAAACTACATGAAGAAAAAGAAAGAACGAACAATGGAAAAGGAAATAAGCCACTGAAGGAAATAAGTGAGGAAGACAGCACTAGTCACAGTAGCATGTATCCAGACAGACAGTAATCTGAATAGCGAGCTCAGTCATTAATGCATCACAGTAATTGAATAAATTTCATGAATTTTACTTCAATCTGTGTAAAAAACGGAAAAATCAGGCCGGTAATTTCTCTTCTGTTGGAGGAGAAGGATGAATGCAGAGGATGACATTTACATCAGAACAGAGATTCATTCACATATTTATAACTCATAACTTTATGAATCATTTACATGTGTGAGCTTTATGTCTGATTTCTCCTGTTCCGATCTGAATTCCTTACATGTCCGTGACTCCTCACGCTACTTCCTGTAGTTCTCTCTGGGTTTGCTTAAGCCCGGACACAGCCCATGTCAATGTTTTGCTCCATTACAACATTCATCAGCTGTCACTTATTCAAGATCATAAATCAATACTAGAAATAAATACTTTCATAACAAACCCGAGATGTAATCATTTAAACACATTTTAGCCTTAGATCTGTCAAGAGTGATTTGTTAATGGGATGGATTTTCACGCAAGTCTAAGATTAGTCTCTACAGACCACTGTTAATCACATTTAATCAGATCCAGGGTTGCCAAATATGCCAAAAGTACCCTGTTGACACTTCAAATGCAGAGCAAAATTTCTAGCAGATACCAAACCACTCTCAGCATGTTTATATTCATCTATCAGTTGCTTATTAAACTGTCAGGAAGCTGTTGTCTTATATTTATAATGTTGCACTTCCAAATTAATATTATACAGTATTTCATTTTTATCCCTCCCATTTCTCGGCCCAATTTTGATCAGCTGCATATTAAACCACAGCTTAATTTGCTAACTGTGACACATGCTTCCTTTGAGAGAAATGAATCCAGCCATATGCGTGCTACATCACAGAGCAGGATAACACCTTCAGAGGAAAACGCTATCCGGCCTCTTTTACATACGTACATGAACTCAGACATGTCACTGTGATTCACAAGGGAGAATGAATATAATGCCACTTGTGGTATCATACCCTGTTCAGTTCTGTCACCAAAATTCACAATTCAAAATTCTAATTATTATTATTAATGCAGATACAAAAAAGTAAAAAGTATGTGAACGCCTGACCAGTCACACCCATATGTACATATGGAGCATCTTATTCCAGATATGGAAGATTTCCACTCAACATCAAAAGCAATAAGAACATTAGTAAGGTCAGGCAGTAAGGTCAAGACAAGGAGACATGGTGTGCTGTCAGCGTTCCAGTTCATCTCAAGGGTGTTCAGAGATGTCAAAGTCAGGGTTCTGACTTGCGCAGGTCACTTGAGATTTTACAATCCAACCTTGCATTTGTGACTCACAGTGGGACATTTTCATGCTAGAACAGGCTTGGGCCTCTTTGTTCCAACAAAGATAAATCTTGATGTTAGAGCATATAAATACATTCCAGACACAAATGTGAGGGGCATAGTCAGGCGTTCACAAACTTTTGGTCATTTAGTACATGTCATAAATAAAGAACAGGCATCAGAAAGAAAGTAAACCAGCCCACTTTTACAAATACCATATATTTATCGTTTACTATGAATCTTAACAGGCGACTAAGTGACCAGTTTTGATAAAATTCACTATTTTTCATTTTGAATTTCATGATGAGATCCTTGATTTTTACTCCTTCAGCGATGTAAAATTTAAAATATAACTGGGCAGCGGTGGCTCAAGCAGTTGTTGAACTTTTGCAAAAACACAAGAGGGTTATGATCAGTAAAAACTTCAACAGGTTGTGAACTTGAACCAACATAAACTTTGAAGTGTTGTAAAGCTAACAAGAGGGCGAGGGCTTCTTTCTCAATTGTACTGTAGTTACACTGAGAGCGATTGAATTTCTTAGAAAAGAAGCACAAGGGGTGATCGATTCCATTTTTATCTTCTTGTAACAATACAGCACCTGCACCAGTACCACTAGCGTCAACCTCAAGTTTAAAAGCTCTTGAAAAATCGGGAGTAGCTAAAATTGGTGCACTACACAACAAGTTCTTCAAAGAATCAAAAGCGACTTGACACTGTGGGGACCATACAAATGCAACAGCTTTTCGGAGGTTGTCAGTAAGGGGTTTCACTACATCAGAAAAATTCCTGCAGAAACTTCTGTAGTATCCGGCCATACCTAAGAAGCGTCGGAGTTCTCTTTTTGTCTGAGGTACAGGAAAGTTAACGATGGCACTGACTTTTGCTTCTACCGGTCTAACGGTACCCTGACCGACTTCTTTTCCTAAATATCTGACAGTAGCATGGCAAAATTCACATTTGGCAAGATTTAGTGTTAAATTGGCCGCTTTAAATCTAGTGAACACTTCCTCTAATGTCTTCAAATGACTTTCCCAGGATTTTGAATAACACACAACATCGTCAAGATAAGCTTCACAATTATTCACATTGGACAATACTTTACACATCAAACGCTGAAACGTGGCTGGAGCATTCCGAAGACCAAAAGCTAACACCTTATACTGTAGAAAGGCATCTGAAGTAGCGAACGCTGAAATTTCTGAAGCACGTTCTGTTAGTGGCACTTGCCAATAACCCTTGAGTAAGTCCAATTTGGTTACAAATGTAGAACCTCCAATCCTATCAATACAATCCTCAATTCGTGGGAGAGGATAGGAATCTGCCGTAGTGACCTGGTTAACCTTTCTATAGTCCGTGCAAAAACGTGAAGATCCATCAGGTTTGGGAACCAATAAGCAGGGTGAGCACCAGGGACTAGAGCTAGGTACAGCTAAACCATGCTCCACAAGGTAGTCGGTTTCCTGTTTCATTATCTCACGCTTTGTAGGGTTTACACGATATGCATTTGGAAGTTCTACATCTGCATTTGTAATCATCCTGCACAGAAACACACATACAGCACTTCCCAAAAAAAAAAAAAACAGAACAAAGACAAATACATATAAGGGACGTACAGTAACATAATGTATTCATTCTTTTCCATCAGTTTGCATGAACACATTTATCCATCAAGCTACTTTACCTTACCACTATTATAATACACAAACGATCTATTTTTAGCTATATGTTTGGGCCATGTCCCAAACTGTTGCCACGTTTAATGTAGTTAAAAGTACAAGTACAGATATTTGCTGCAAGATGTAGTGGACTAGAAGTTTAAGTTTCCTCTAATCAAACTACTCAAGTAAAGTAGGAATATAAATATGAAATATGTACTCAAACACCGTCCACCTAGCCCTGTCCTCATCTATTGTGATGAACTGAAATGCCAAAAATGCACCCCATGCCTTCTCATCTGACCTCACTAATGCTATCGTGGCTGAAAGAGCAAATCCTAAAATGTAAAGCCTTTCCAGAAGAGTGAAGATTACTACAGCAGCAAAGGGGGACAAAATCTGCAATGTCATCTCTTGCATGTGATGTCAGACCTGATCTAGAACCAAACCAACATTGGCAAGCAATCCATCTGAGGTTTTAACAGTTGTGTTCAACAATGCGGAGGCTAAATTGGGCAGAGGATGTTTTCATTTGCACCATTAAGCTTTTCTTAAATTAGCTAGAATTTTTCAAATCTGGTTTTCAAATTTAACCAGTTTTCCATGTTAAAAGAGCATTCCAATATGTCAGTCAGACAGCACAGATGGTAGAGGCAAGTAATATGGGACTGCGCAAGCACTTCGGACCTTGAACTTGCATGTCGGGTTAGCTAATGAATGATTTATTTACACCCGGGAATAAAGGCCTCACCGTCTCTTGTCCCTTGGTAAGTTGCCGATTGACAGCTTGTAGTAATTCTTGTAGTTCCTGCACTGTCTGGTTCAACCCTGCAGCCATCTTCTCCTTGTGCTCTATCTCTTCCTATGAAAGAAATCATAGCACTTTTACTAACTGTTCGCAGAAACATAAAAGATTTAACAAAACTCATTCGAATAGAATTGTTCTTATTCCGGTTGTACATGATACTATAAACCCAGGATGTTAAGCATCTCTGATCATCGTTTCCTTTACTGTGGACATGATTTGATAAAGCTCCCATTAAAAAGGAAAAGCCTCCTCATCACCTCAGCAGTTAGGCTACTGTTCTGGATCAGGTTGCTCTGCCCTGCTTCCTTCGAGATCTCCTCCTGGATCAGCTCCAGAGACTGCTGTGCCTGTTAGGATATAAAAATGAGTCAGTATGCCAAATAGTCAGAGCAAATCTAAACTCTAAACTCTGTACTTCACCTTGTAGAGATCTCCAGCCACTTTCATTCGCTCGCTTTCCTCCATCTCCAGCTTGCCCAGAGTCTGAGTCAGCTGTATCTTCAGCTAAAGCCCAAAAAAAAAAAAAAAAAAAAGCCCAAACCATCCAAGTGTTAACCTCTAATCACTTAATCGGTAAAGGAGTCATTTATAATAAAAGAAAAAGCAAGCTCTGTTAATGATGGCTGCAGTTTGTTAAGTTTGGACTGCTGTGGTTGTGCAACACTCTTCCATAACTGAATAAAGCTTATAAATATGAACTGATTAATAAAGGGTACTGGAGCATGTTTAAAACATGAAAATATTCTCGAAAGAATACTGGACAGGCTGTAGAAATGGCAGCAAAGGATGAGCACAAACAACTAACACAGGACGACAAGACCGTAAACGTACATGTTAATGCTGTGAGTGAATCAGAGAGAGAGAAAAAAAAAAGCAGGACTAAGACCGGAGACACACAGAACAAAGAAGCAAACTGTATAGGTCCCGTTCCCATAGAAAAGAAGGTAAAAAGCTAGTAGTTGGTTAGATCCCCTGATCCTGCGCTAGCTCAGGCGGAGAGGAGCAGAGAAATATTACTGCATGAGGAGAAGCGCTTACCAAATTCAGCTCCTCATTCTGCCTGACAGCCTCTGTATAGGAGCCATCAAGCTTACTTTGTAACTCGGTCAAGAGATGTTTAAGCTGAAATGAAGTTTGACAAGTGACGTGGTAAGTGTGTAACGGGGTTCAGGGGTATATTAAAGCAAAGTCGAAGCAACGTATTCAACTGTATTTTTTTTTTTTTTTATAATATAATGAGCTTAAGTTCAGGAAACTGGGTGCAATCTGTTGATCTGCAATATGCGCAATTAATTCTACAC
>JAOVVB010000027.1:6056578-6071171 GCA_028570985.1 Heterobranchus longifilis | reverse complement strand
TCGATTCCATTTTTATCTTCTTGTAACAATACAGCACCTGCACCAGTACCACTAGCGTCAACCTCAAGTTTAAAAGCAAAAATTGGTGCACTACACAACAAGTTCTTCAAAGAATCAAAAGCGACTTGACACTGAGGGGACCATACAAATGCAACAGCTTTTCGGAGGTTGTCAGTAAGGGGTTTCACTACACCAGAAAAATTCCTACAGAAACTTCTGTAGTATCCGGCCATGCCTAGGAAGCGTCGGAGTTCTCTTTTTGTCTGAGGTAAAGGAAAGTTAACGATGGCACTGACTTTTGCTTCTACCGGTCTAACGGTACCCTAACCGACTTTGTTTCCTAAATATCTGACAGTAGCATGGCAAAATTCACATTTGGCAAGATTTAGTGTTAAATTGGCCACTTTAAATCTAGTGAACACTTCCTCTAATGTCTTCAAATGACTTCCCCAGGATTCTGAATAACACACAACATCGTCAAGATAAGCTTCACAATTATTCACATTGGACAATACTTTACACAACTAACGCTGAAACGTGGTTGGAGCAGTCCCAGGGACCAAAAGCTAACACCTTATACTGGAGAAAGGCATCTGGAGCACGTTCTGTTAGTGGCACTTGCCAATAACCCTTGAGTAAGTCCAATTTAGTTACAAATGTAGAACTTCCAATTCTATCAATACAATCCTCAATTCGTGGGAGAGGATAGGAATCTGCCGTAGTGACCTGGTTAACCTTTCTATAGTCTGTGCAGAAACATGAAGACCCATCATCTTTGGGAACCAACAAACAGGGTGAGCACCAGGGACTAGAGCAAGGTACAGCTAAACCATGCTCCACAAGGTAGTCGGTTTCCTGTTTCAGTATCTCACGCTTTGGAGGGTTTACACGATATCCATTTTGTTTGATCGGACGATGATCACCTACATCAATGTCATGCTGTAAGACAGAAGTTACAGTAGGCACGTCTGAGGAAAGTGATAAAATTTTTCAATTAATTGTACCAACTCATTTCGAAACGATTCAGATAAGTGAGAGAGTTTTGAACTTAAAGTAGCAATAAGTTCTGAATTCTGTAAGCAAGGACTGGATATGGTGGCACTGCCCAAACGAAGATCCTCCACACATGGAGACTCAGCAGACAAAACAACTTCTACAGGAACTGCTACAGAGGGGCAAGTGGCTGGAGAAGATCTAGAATTTTTAGAATCTGAACACGAAATGTATGACTTCAACATGTTAATGTGGCAAACACAGGATTTTTTGTGCCTTTCAGGAGTTCGGATAACATAGTCTATATCACTTAGCTTCTCCTGTACTTTATACGGGCCTGCAAACTTCGCTTGCAGAGAGGAACCTGGCAAAGGCAATAACACAAGCACTTTATCACCAACCTTGAAAGAACGTCTAACAGTCTTTTTGTCATAATTATCCTTCATTCTGGACTGTGAAGAGAGCAAAGACTGACGAACTAGGTTCCAAACAGAATGCAACCTTTCACGAAATGAACTAACATGATCTAGCACATGGGTGGGGGACTTAGAAGAGGGGACCTTAACAAGAAGATGCTCTTGAAGCAACTTTAAAGGACCACGAAGGGAGTGTCCAAAAACTAATTCAGCTGGACTAAATCCCAAAGACTCCTGCACTGTGTTACGAACTGCAAACAACAAAAGTGGTAACTGCTCGTCCCAATCCTTCTGATGCTCTACACAATAAGTACGAATCATGGTTTTTAGGGTTTGGTGGAATCTTTCAATCACACCTTGAGATTGAGGTCTATAGGCACTGGACACATTATGTGTAATGTTTAGCTCACTCATTACCTTACGAAATATACGTGAAGTGAAATTGGTTCCTTGGTCAGATTGAATAACCTTTGGCAGACCAAAAGTGGTGCAAAATTTTACAAGGGCTTTCACAATGTTGGGGGACTTCAGAGAGCGTAATGGGACAGCTTCAGGAAATCTAGTGGCAGAGCACATCATAGTCAACAAATATATATATCCAGACTTAGTCTTAGGCAAAGGTCCTACACAGTCTATCACAAGCTTTTCAAACGGCTCATTTAAAACCGGAACTGGCTTCAAAGGGGCTGGAGACACAACCTGATTAGGCTTACCTGCAATTTGACAGGCATGGCATGAACGACAATACTGTGAGACAGAAGACTTCATTCCTGGCCAGAAGAAATGTTTTAAAAGGTTATGGTAAGTTTTCCTAACACCTAGGTGTCCTGAAAGTTCGTGATCATGGGCCAGACTTAATATATACCCACGGTAAGGTTGTGGAACAACAACTTGAAATACAGAACTCCAATCATGTTTTACTTTCTCTGGACTCCACTTTCGCATGAGTACACCCTCATCTAGAAAATAGGCAACAGCAAATTTAGACAAATCAAACCCATCTACTACAGAGGATCGACATGTCGACAGTGTTTCATCAGTTTCCTGCGCACTAATTAATTGTTGTTTACTAAAAGGAAAATCAAAGCTAGGCTGAACCATGACATCTAAGGAACACTCATTTCCAACTTCAGCCTTCGAATGAGACATTTCCGAACCCAAAAATGAGTCAGAAAGATCAACCTCATCCTCAAACTTACGGGCTTGTGCACGAGTGACAACACATGCCTGAAAAACATTGGGAAACTCTTGCACTAACACATCATCAGATGTGCAAGGTACATCAACAACCTCGGGTAAAGTAGAAACTTTACTTCCAGCTAGATCGTTTCCAAGAATAAGGGAAATCCCTTTTACTGGCAATTGAGATCGTACAGCAATTTTGACTAACCCAGTCACAATGTTAGAACGCAAGTATATGCTATGTAAAGGAACTCTCACAATCCCCAACTCAATTCCTTGAATCAACACATCAGACCCACAACTAGACTGGGAAGAGAACGGTAGTGTACTTGCTAAAATGAACGACTGCGCCGCACCCGTATCTCTTAAGATACGCACAGGTCTAAACTCAGAATCAGAATTACACAAAGCAACAGCTCCATCATAAATGAATGGTTCAAATGTCGGGTCAACAGAGTTTAATGGCTCAAAAGAGGGAACACGAACGAAAGCTACAGTTTTAGATGCGTTTTGAGCTTTCCGCTGGTTCTTTCGCTGCAGTGCTGGACAAGCAGCAATCAGATGTCCTTTCTCATGACAATAATAACATTCTCGAGCTGCCAAAAGAGGGTCGGGCGGTTGTTCATCTTTTTGTGTACGCTTAAAATTAGGACGATCTACTGAAGAGCATGCTAAAGAACGTGGTGACGAGAAAGTAACTTTGTGTGTGAGTACAAATTCATCGGCAAAGACAGCAGCAGCAGCAAGGGAGGAAACTTTCTGTTCGTTCAAATAGACAACAATTTTTCCTGAAATGCAATTTTTAAACTCCTCCACCAAGATTAACTCTTTTAACTGTTCAAAAGTGAAGACTTTACTAGCATTACACCATTTCTCAAACAGAGTAGTCTTTTCTCGAGCAAATTCAACAAACGTTTGACTGGGGACTTTTACATGTCTTCTGAATTTTTGACGATAAGCCTCCGGAACTAACTCATATGCACGTAACACTGCCGCTTTAATCACGTCATAATCCAAACTTTGTTCTAACGTTAGAGCAGAGCACACCTCCTGTGCTTTCCCTAACAGTTTACACTGCAAAAGCAAAGGCCAAATATTCTTAGGCCACTGTATTTTGGTTGCGATGCGTTCAAAAACAGTGAAGTACGTGTCGACTTCACTCTCTCTGAATGATGGAACTAACGAGATTTGTTTGCTAATATCAAACTCAAAGGAACTTACCGGTGCAGTTTGCGACGCTGCAGGGAGAGGAGAGGATGCACTTACTGGAGCAGGAATTATATTCCTTTTTGCCTCTGGAGGGGGACTCGAAGGTTGGCCATCCTTTAACTGAAGCTCAAGCTCTTTCAGACGAACATTACGATGCGTCTCAAGCTCAAGAGCTCGGACCTGTAGCAGCTGACTCTGATATTGTTGGCGACTGAGTTCCAACTCTAACTCTTTCAAGCGGACTGCCAACATTTTATCATCCGATGAAGACGGGGGAACGGGATCTATGCCAGAGACTACGTCAGATTTGAATTCCGCCTCAGCAGGACCCAAACCTTCAGATAGATCAATGTGAGAAGCAACACCCGAAACCACACCCGCTTCCGGTAATATCCTTTGTTTTAAGAGCTCCTTGCGCAACACCTCTTTAATCTCCCTCTTAAGTGCAGTATGAGGAACGATAATATCAAAGAAATCCGCAATCAGTAATAAATCATCCTTACGGCACTTTTCAAATTGTTCATGTGTGGGGGCGATTGTAAACTTATCCAATTCAAATTTCGACGACATCACGCAACCTGATTTTCCTCCCACACAAAGTAAAAAACCCCAGGCAAACAATAAGTTGAATGACGCTAAATTTTCCTTGTTTTGCTGATGGACGAGCCCCCAATTTCATGTTACGCCCCGTCTAGGGCGAAGGCGCAACATGAAAGAGTGCAAGGACGCAGAGGAGTTTAAAGGCAAAAAAGCAATAGTTTAATAGAAAAACAATGATTTTTACAAATGGAAGTGGGGGAATTGACTTCAGGAGCCGACCAGGCCAAAATAACAAACAATAAGCAACTAATATTGAACCCTCTAAATTCCCAATTTACAAAAGAAAAGAAAAGGAAATACAATAAAACTTCCCTGTACATAAAACAATCAACAAAAGGTTTCAACAAAAATGGCATCGGTCTCCCTACCTCCCCAAGCTTACAATATACAGTATTCACAATCAGCAACCTAGTCCAAACAGGGCAATCCAAAATTCAAAGTCAAACAGGCCATAGTTAAAGTTACAAATAATTGGCAAAAAACACGAATAAGTAACAATCTCTCACTGTAACACTCAAAATGAACTCACACAGAATCTCAGTCTTACTAACACAAAACAGAGCAATGAGGAGTTTAACACAGCAAATAAGCACAAAAAAAAAACTGAAGCAGGAAGTGATGGTGGGATCTTTATAGGCAGCAGTAAGTCACCTGATCAAGCAGGGCGGGGCACGAGTTAGAGGGCAGGAACCAATCAGACATCATCCTGCACAGAAAGACACATACAGCACTTCCCAAAAAAAAAAAAAACAGAACAAAGACAAATAAATTTAAGGGACATAACCCAGTTGAGGCTGTGGGTTACTGGGTTACTGGGTTACTGATCGGGTGGTTGGGGGTTTGAGCCCCAACACTCCCAAGTTGCCACCGTTGAGCCCTTAAACAAGGCCCTTAACCCAATCTGCTCCAGAGGCATTGTATCCTGGCTGACCCTGTGCTCTGACCTTTGCTTCCAAAATTGCGATATGCAAAAAAATTATTTCACTATGCTGTAGGGTACATGTGACAAATAATTGATCTGGGCCTGTATTTACCAAGCATCACAGAATCACTCCATGCAATTGCGGTGAAAGTTAATTTGGGCCTAAAAATATTTCTACCTCAGAGTAGGACATAAAAGTAAATTCTATAACTTTTTACTCTTACTTTCAGGGAAGAGTTGGACTGCGCCAAGGATAGCATATGACATCACTATTTATGGGACTGAGAGCCGCAGGAGAATGCTGCAAATTATAGTAGGTGTTGTAATTTTGTAACTGTGGAAAATAGAAAAGAGGAAATCAGCGCCAGTTTTGTAAAAGCTTTTTGCACATAGATAAAACTTATAGCTGCATTACTTTATCCTAAGCAGACTTCTCCAGTCAAAATTGTTTCAAGCTGTGTAGGACTGTCATAATCTAAAGAAGATGAGACCCTTTTACTTGTTGAGGAGTTAGTAAAAAAGAAATAATTAAAGGATAATTCTGTTCTTTGCTGACTTCTAAAGATTGAGTGGATAGCAATTTGTGAAACCATCAATGCCACCTGTCAGTTTGCCACACGTACCACTGAGGAGTGTGAAAAACTTTGAACGGTGAAATTTCATCTTATAATGGAATCGCAAAATGTGTTATAAAAAAGTATGACATTTTTTTTCAAACGTGTCTTTTATGAGCTTAGTTTTACTTAATGTTATTAAAAAACATCTTTTCTCTACATGCGTCGCTGCCTGAATGCCATTTCCTCACTATCCCTAACCCTCTGAAGCTCCCCTACATTTTGGTGGTGATGGAAGTGATTTTCTACTTTAAGAATCATAAGAAATGGCTCTTACTCCTACTTCTAAAACCAGGGCCAAAATTGCATCACTCTGAGAATTTTTGGCCACTTAGGAGCGATATCCTCCTGGCCTGAGATGGCCTGTCTCTGTCTAAAGAAGGATAGGACAATCTCATTTGAACATCAACATGGCACCGGTTTTACACCGTCCCATTTTGTCTGGGCTTGGGACCGGTACTGAATCTAGTGGCTGGGGTTCAGGAATTGGCTGGGATTCGAACCTAGGCTATCGAACCTATGACTAAGCCACCAATGCCCATTCTATAGTATGTAAAGTATATATTATATAAACTGGGCATATTAACCGACATAGGTCATTCAAATTGGACTCTTTAACATAGCCTTCATCACAACTGATTCACTTGTACTTCATTGAACCCAACTCTCAAATCCTCTTTGAAAATCCGGTTTGTCCCAGTTGAGGGTATTCGACTGCATGGTTTGTCTTCAGTACTGGTTTCTCTTTCTTTAAACTTTTTCTGTCACGGTATGCCAGGTCATGCCCACGTCTTGAGCCAAGAAATAATCACCCGCAACTCCTTTCCACACTCCAGTCGACTGCTTCTGTTCTGCTGCCTTATTCAACGTCTCGAGCCCACCTGTTCCTTATCTCATTTATCACTCTCTGCTATATAACTCTCTCACAAACAACCATTTTTTGCCAAATTATTGTGTGCTTGTAGCCCAGTTTTCTCGTGCCTCTTGTCGAGTTATTTCGTCTTGCTTTCACGTTGCTGACTCCTTGCCCTTGTTCACGTTTCTCGTCTCATGGATTGGACCTGATTCTACACTGACTGAACTCTCGGCTTTTATCTCTTCCACCCTCGACTATGAACTCTCCTGACGATCTGGATAAATTATCACACTGACTGCATTCACGGCTCTGAGCTCCCGTCTTGTACCCATGCCGAGGTCGAATTGCGTCAGGCCATCGCCCTGCAGGGAACGCAGCTGGACGTTAATCAGCAAAGTCATTGGGGAACCGCAATATGGGACGCTAATGATCCTAGCTGCACAATATTTGTCCGCTCCCATTCAGACAGGGAGGCCAGCTGAAACCTCAAGTCCTCTAATCAACTCATGATCACGCCATAGGACACCATACCCATGAACAGTTCCTGCCTGGAACACTAACCTTTTTGATGCACCCTATAAAGCCTCCATTTTATTTGAGAATGCCAACCCTCTCCAGACAACGCTGCCAACCCAAGGCCCGTTAGAGGTTAATAAAAACTAAAATATGTCCTGTCCTGAAGTATGTGACACCAGAACCATGCTCTGTGTCATGCTCTGTCCTGTACTGTAAGACGGCTGAATCATGTCTTGTTGCAAGCCATGAGATCCCTAAATCGTGTCCTGTCCTGAACAATGCAACACTGGAATCATGCTCTGAGTCATGGATTGGACCTGATTCTACACTGACTGAACTCTCGGCTTTTATCTCTTCCACCCTCTGTTCTGTCCTGTAAGACAGCTGAATCATGTCCTGTTCCGAGCTCTGAGGTGCCGGAGTCCTGCTCTACCCCGTACTGTGGGACACCCGAATCATGCCCTGTTATCATCTCCAAGGACCTCGTTCAGGGCCCGGTCCACTCCAAAAGCCCTGCTGAGGCCCCAACCTGCTCTGAGGACCTGTCATCAGTTAGACTTCCTCTACCCTCCACCATGTTCCTGATAAACCCCCCTTCCTGGTGTCCCAGACCAAGCCTCTGGTCTCACGCCTACCATCTTCATTCGTCTGTGAGCATGACGTCATTTCTATGAACATTCTGTAGTGCAATGGGAGACCATTTGAGATTGAGAAGGTTCCAAGAGTTGGGTTCAACAATGGTGGAAATGCAATTTGACTAAAAAATAAATAAATAAAACTTATACCCACTTTTGCATATCGTCTGGTGCAACAATCATACAGTTGAACTGATGAAACTCTGGAAATGTTAAATAAACACAGGGAATTTTACTGTTTGTATGTCCCTGAGCCAAACAAAACTGAAAACAACAAAACCCAGGAC
This sequence comes from Heterobranchus longifilis, assembly GCA_028570985.1. Lineage (NCBI taxonomy): Eukaryota > Metazoa > Chordata > Actinopteri > Siluriformes > Clariidae > Heterobranchus > Heterobranchus longifilis. The sequence goes on along the minus strand of JAOVVB010000027.1, from coordinate 6,062,941 downwards.
CAGGGCTGTTTCTTTTTAATAAAATACACCATGTGTCAAATTTCCTTCTCCTAACCAAAGAGTGGCATGCAGCCATTCTAGGTCATCCTTTAATGTTCAAATTTTTTACCATGCCTTTTTTACTTCAAAAAAAAAAGAAATCAAAAACACTTCCTTTTACATGTAAACACCGTTTTTGTCAACCACTTTAATAAAGTGCCTGCATTTCATTGCTTTGTGCTGCTGAGCTCTTGTGTCTGCGTTTCATTTCTGCTGTTTTTCAAGGGCCTGATTCATAATTAAATAGTGCATTATAGAATGGAGGTTATTCAGTAAGCAGTCTTTGATATATTAGTGTGCAATCAGAGAGATACAGTCCATATTTAATAAAATAAAAAAAATAAAAAGAGAGAGAGCATAAGAGAGAGACCGAGACAGGGTGGACCGCACCTTTGAAATGCATTTAGAAATGACAAAATACTCCAGAGTGGGCTAAAAAAAAAAAGTCAGAGCAAAATGACAAATGAAAAAAGGCTAAACATTAAACGAATGACATTGCATTAACATCATAGCAAATGGCATGACCTGTAAGCAGTAAAATGTTTTATTAGGGATGCATCAGTACCCATACTAGAATACTCATTTACTCATATTCATAAAAACACTCTGACATTCATGCCCATGACTCAGGTTTGATGTATTTTAATGCGCAGATGTCTCAGATGGCAAGAAAGGCAGCAATTTTTACATATTTCATCACGTATTGTATTATAAACGATGCCAATCAAAGCGACTCGGACTGCAAACAGTTCTTTGTGAGAATACGTTACAGGTTCAAACAATATCTTCAACTGAGTGCGCAAGGGCAACAAACATAAGTGCACACAGCGGTATCTGTAAGTGTCGCCATTATTAACGAGCACACACAAATGCATGCCCAAGTGTGAATCAGTGAACGCACTTTTTCTGCTGCGAGCACGGAGCCTTGAGATACACACCTGCTCGACACGATCTACACTTTGCTCCAGATTTAGGGTGCAAATCACTACACCTTGTGCTTACTTTTTCCTTGTTCAGCATGCTCAGGTCAGCCATTCACACATTCTTCTATTACAGATACAGGGGTACCTTGGCATAGAAATTTTATCCGTTCCGGAAGCGAATTAGTTCTAAGGGCGAAATTTCGTATTGTGAAATCATATTTTCCCATAGGAACTAATGTAAATGCATGTAATCTGTTCAAGCCACCCAAAAATATTACCAATATTACCCATTTTCAACACTATAATTATATATGGCTCCATTTTCTCCTTGCTCCTAACATTTTTGGGACCCATGGTGCTATGTCTTCACAAAATCCTGCACAAAATGCAAAAAACCACAAAGAAAAAGACTTCACTTGGCTTCCCATTAAACGCAAACTGAAAATGCTTCACGTGCCAAGGCAAATTTTCGACACAAATCTTTAAAAAAATTGTTGCTAGCCATAGTCGTTCTGTCATCCTACAGTACATATCTCTCCCCATGGTTTCGGTATGTGAACTGCACATTACCTGCAAAGTTAAACCATAATACTGTGAAATACAGTTTTATTCATTCTGTATATATGTAATTATATCTGTGTCTCATTGATGAGTGGAAGAGAATTTTGCCTGCACATACACAAACACACACACAAACACACACATTATATTTTCCGCTGTATTTGCACTCACACAAACGCGCACTCTCATGCTAATCTTTTGCTCATCACAGTCGCCAGATCACACCGAATAGGATTGGTGCTGAAAACCTGCCCTGCTCCAATTATAAATAGGTCAAATATCAAATCAAATTCAAATTTTATTTGTCACATACACAGTCATACAAAGTACGATATGCAGTGATACGACCGATCCTGACCTTAAAATCTAAATTATCAATAGAAATAAAAATATTTTTTTTTTTAAAACTAACTGTACAAAATATACACAATAATGGCTGTACAAACATGTAAAATGTGAAAAATGTGCAAGAATGGGCAAAATTTAACGGATATAAATGTCCAGAAAGTAAAAATGCAAAAATGATTATATCATCATAATATCATTACTAAGACTCATATTGTGCAATACAAGTATTTTCTTATCAAAACACTGACTCCAAAATCTCACTCACTCACTGTCTATGCCGCTTTATCCCGTATACATAGTCTCGGGGTGACCTCGAGCCTTTCCCAAGAGACTTAGGGCACGTGGTGGGGTACACCATGGACAGGGTGCCAATCCATCACAGGACTACAAAATTATTATTTTTTTAATATTTCAAATATTTAGCAATTGGTGGGGCGAACTATTTGCTAATCTTGTTTGATATGAGCTGTGCTGTATGTAAACATGTGATGCTGAAGTTAAATATTCCTGATAACATGACTAACAGTTTGCTAGCATCCAACAGCGAACGCATGGACACGAGCTGAAACAAGATTCCTAGCCGTTTAGATAAAGTCAACTTTTATTACATCCTCTTGAGACCCGAATGTCCTCATATGAGGACCTGACATTTTCTCCCAGCTACACCGTCTATATATCCTTGTACCATCCTCATATGAGGACTGTAGGTATTATTCTGTTGCCAAACCATGAGGAGAAATGACTATGTACACTTCAGTCCAGAGGTTAAATAAAGCTTTCATGGATAGAAAGATTAAGAAGTACGACTCAACATTATTCTTAGTTTGAAAAAGAAAGTGTAATATCAAATCAGGGTATTTACAAAATTGTGATGTTTACAGAATTGCAAAACAAATCGAGTCAGTTTATCAAGGTAATGTGATAATATCTTATCAGGTGGACCCTAGTGATCTCAATCCCTATTACACTGTATATGGCAGTCCAGACTCCGGTCCAGATCTGGACCGCACAGTAAGTCAATCTAGACCCCACAACTCGTATTAGTTATGCAATTATGCAATGTAATACATTGTAAATTTACTTCTTTGAAATTAAAATCTGAAAGGGCTTATTAATAAATTTTATCCGGAATATATCTCCTGAGTTATGGCAAGCTTGACCAGAGATTAAGGTTAAACGTAACTGTTTCCCTGTTTGACCTGTATGACATCACAGCTGACGAGCCTATGACAGAGTTCAAAGGTTGGCTAATAGGTGCCCGTTTAAAACTTTGCCAGTTAATTGAATGCACTGTGCCATTTCTCATCCTAGGCTGCTATGCATTTTGATAGTCTTCGGGTCCATTCACATGTTGCATCTTTTGTGTGCTTAATTGTGTTATTTTAAATGGAGACAGGCAACAAGCACACTCACAGTAGAGAGTGACACCATAGTGACACTTGTGCGATTTCTGATTGCCACAAATGCATCGCAGGTCATGTGACAAGCACCATCCAATCAGCTTCACTCTTCCTGTCTCCCTGGTGAATTTCTTCATGCTTGAAGGATGGAAAGCACCCAAGCACTTAATTTATTTGCGGACAATAGGAAAAATACATAAGTACAGTAACAGATCTACCTCAAGGGATTTTATTATATCCTGCAACTTCTTTGTTGTCAAGCATTGCGCTGCTCATGGTCGTTTGGCAAGGACAGACGCGAGCGCTTTGGAGATGATAAAGCAGCGTGGCTGGCATTTCCCATATTTTTTTACATGTTTTACTTCAAAACCATTTTGGTATTACAGTGTCTTGTTGTGTTGTCCTTTACGGTCAGTTTGTTCAATCGATTTATTCAGGCATCAAAACATTGGAAAGTTGGAGCTGTTTTGGTTCATAAACAACAATTTCAAACAAAAGTAAGAGGGTCAATACCTCTTTGTCCACGAAAAAAAAAATCATCATGCCTCATATTTCTTTTAATTAAATTGAATTAAATAACTGAGTATGACAGCAGCACGGTGGTGTAGTGGTTAGCGCTGTCGACTCGCACCTCCAGGGTCCACTGGTTCGATTCCCAGCCAGATTCGATTCCCATGAAATTTGCATATTCTCCCCATGCTTGGTGGGTTTCATCCGGGTAATCCGGTTTCCTCCTGCAGTCCAAAGACCTGCAGATTAGGCTAATTGGCGTTCCCAAATTGTCCGTAGTGTGTGCCCTGCGATTGATAGGCACCCTGTTCAGGGTGTACACTGTTTCGTGACATAGGCTCCAGCCCCCCCCCAACACTCTGAATCCCAGGACTGGATAAAGCGGTATAGATAGTGAGTGAGTGAGTGAACAAAGTATGATGCATTCTATTCTACAACTTAATTTAAATACTGAAATTTTTATTTTTATTTTTATGTAAGACAAGGGGATCTTCAAGCACAATGATATTTGTCTCCCTTTTTTTTGCTGATCTGAAAAATGATCCAACCCGTGACTCAAAAACCGTGAGCCAAGCCGTGAGTTCTGTGATCCAGCACGTTGCGCCACTTCTAGCAGCACAATGCAGCAGCTAACACAAAAGGCGAACAAGTTGCCTGTTTTAAAAGGGCTAAGTAGGTTACACATTCAGAATACAAGTTCCAACTACAGTACATATACATAAAAAAATCCATCCCTAGATTTTAGGACCAAAATTCTAGGTATGAATCTGTATTTATTATATATTATGACAAATAAGCTAGTAAGCGAAACTGCTTTTTATTTAGAAACTGAAAATAAAAAAAATCAGCACTGGAGCTGCACGATGCGTGTTATTGATGCACCTTATTTTCCCTGTTTGAATGATTCTTTTTCCTCAGCCGTTTTTCTCTCAGAATGCCTGAGTACTTAACTACTTAAATACACATTTCCCATTGTCATTGAAAGGTCCTGTCCTCCCCATTAAAACACAAGAGGCCCAAATTCCCACCATCCAAACTAACACCCATGCATTTTGTGTGTTTTTCTCTTCCACACTCCAAAGCCACTTCATTTAAATGCTAAGTAGTTTTTTGCACTGTAACAAATTGTTTATCTGCACACATACCCCAACAGCTAAAAAAAAAAAAAAAGAAGAAGAAAAAAAACACACTTGTCTCTAGGGAGCATGTAGGGCACACTAACCTTTAGCGAGGAACATTAGTTAAAATGTCAAAAATGAGGCAGGAGCTACACATGCACACAGGGACGCTACAAAAATAGCAGAGAAATAATGTCAAAAACGCAAATGTAGGTCAATATTGGGGTTTCTCAGTGTGTTTGGCTGCAACAGCATGCAAACATGTCCTTGTTTTAAAAGAAAGGACGTTCGTCGACCTTTCTTCTGATGCGAAAGGAACAGAATCTTCCATAAAACTAAACTGGAGCTCTGCTTGTTTCTTTCATCCTCTGCTGTACAGTACAGTAGGTGCTCTGGGGCAGGATGCTTAGAATGAATAAGACAGAAATTATTAACATTGTGGTGATGTCATTGTGCTGTAACAAATTTGAGATCAACTTATACAGGTGAATAGATGCCCATAGTTTAATGATAAAATGTATGCAACAAAAAGTTATTAATATGTAAAATACTATTATAATATACTTTGTTGACTTTCCTTTAAGAGCTTTAGGAGCGACATCTAGCCTAGGCATAGCATGAAAAGGCGTTTCTTCAATAGAGCTTTAAACAGCACAAAAGACTTTTTTCAGAAGGCCTGTGTCAACCGGGTTGTGACTCTATTAACGTTTTAGCCGTTTCTTTAAATTGAACTAAAATACTGTTAGCAGTAGAAAGAGGGATTTCGAGATTGTCAGCTATTTGTCCCTGGGACGGTTCACCCTGTGACTGATCAGCAACTGAAAAAAAAAAAAGCATGCTTAACGCCTAAAACTCAAGTGGCACGAATCAGTTGCAGAAAAACAATTTTTTTTAAAATGACCAATAAAAAAAAACTGCTTATCAAACTGTGCATTTGGGTTTTCGGGTATGTTAGGTAGACCCAAAGTTGTCATTACTTTTAAAGCACATAAATTTTACCCCAAAGGAATATGGCAATGGCGTTGAATTAGTCAATTATTATTATTGTTATTATCATAGAAACAACTAAAAACAACAATAAAACCATGTGATCATTCGTATAGCTACATCTAGGCATTTGGCAGATGCCCTTATACAGAGCAACTTACATTTTTTTAAATCTCATTATACATCTGAGCAATTAAGGATTGAGTTAACAGTAGCAACTTGGTGAACTTCAACTTTGAACCTCAGATGTTTTGAACCATTGTCCAATGCCTTAACCACTGAGCTACCCCAGTATACAGTGGAGCAAAAAAGTATTTAGTCAGCCACGAGTTGTGCAAGTTCTCCCACTTAAAAAGATGAGAGAGGCCTGTAATTTTCATCATATGTATACCTCAACTATGAAAAAAAATCCAGAAAATCACATTGTAGGATTTTTAAAGAATTTATTTGCAAATTATGGTGGAAAATAAGTATTTG
>JAOVVB010000027.1:6025266-6048010 GCA_028570985.1 Heterobranchus longifilis | reverse complement strand
AAAAATCAGGAACGATCATGGAGTTAGAAAGTGACTCCAAACTTTTGAACGGTAGTGTGTATATATAATTTTAATCGGGATATTTGTAAAATCATGATACTAACAGAATCACAATAGAAATTGCCAAATATTGTATTGGACGACAAGTTATGATTCCCATAATTTTGAAGCAAAAATGAATTAACAGCTGTCCTTAATTAACACTTTTCTATCAAAGTATCATCATCATTGTTGAAACGCAGTGTTTTAAAAATTTCTTTGTTACTCATTGTAATTCATCTTGTATGAATTATTTTCCTTTCCATCCAGTTTTCTTTTGAAAGTTGCACAGAAATAAATTAGGTAATAAAGGCTCTTGTTTGTGCCTGTAAACAAGAGAAAACTGTTATAGTGTAGAGCGTTTGGGTTGAAATACTGTATGCCTGCTGTATAGTCCATCCTTCACCTGTTAATGAATATCGGATTTTAATATAATTAAATATGTAAATGCTTAATAATTTATGCAAAATAAATGAGGGATAAAAAAGGAAACAAGTAAGAAAGTGTTAGGGTAAAAAAAATGAAGAATAATATGGAGGATATTAAAAGAAATTAAACAAGGAAGGACGTAGGTTAAGGAAGGCAGACGAATGGGCAATGGGACAGGCAGAAGGAATGAACACAGAATTTATTGTAAGAGAAAAGGAAAGGAAAGATCAAGAAAGGAAAGGAAAATGGGAAATTGATAGACTTAGAAAGAAAAGAAGTAAAAAGAAATATGTAGGATTTTAAAAACAAATAAGGTAGGAAGGAAACGAGGGAGGAAGGAATAATAAAGAAAAACAAAAAGAAAGAAAGAGAGAAAGAAGGGCAAATGGACAACAGACAGACAAGAAATAAATATAGAACCTAACTGAGATAGAGATGGTGTGTAAGCAAAAAAGGAGAGAAAATAAAAGGATAGACTAATTAATACCGATGAGAGAAAATAAAGAAAAAATATAAAGGATAGAGAGGAATAGAAAAATCTAAAGAACACAAAAGGCTATGAAAAGAAAAGGTTGTTATAGCGTTAACAGATTGACATTTTGTTTGTTCTGACTTAAAATAAAAGTATTTTTATATTATTCGTTTTTAACTTTATTTAATATTATTTATTTTGTTCATCTTACAAGGTGCGCTTTTCAGTGCAGAAGTAAGAAAGAGAAAAGAAAGCAGGACAGATGAAAGGAAAATAGGTAGAGATAGTGAGGAGAAATAAAGAAATAAAGCAGAGGACGGATCCGTGATGTGTGTGTGTGTGTGTGATCCAATACTAATCACAGCATTTCAGTAGAGTCCTGCCCTGATCTTGATACTCTGTATCAGACTGGTACATTAGTAGTTATCACACACACACACACACACACACACACACACACACACACACGCACACAGAGATTAGAGCCGGATTTAAAACGAAACAAGTGAGTAAAAGTATGCGGAATAAGTTTTGTGTTGTTTTTTTAGACCGAGTGAAGACAGAAACACTAAGTGACCCTGGAGGATTTAATAATAAGCCGCTGAGCCCAGACCTGCCTGTTGTGTTTGTCCCACTTCCCCATCAGCACCATCATATAAACCTTCTAACAAACCCACGGGCGAGCACAGCTGGAATAAACACGCTGCTCTTAACCGACTTCACGTTCTGACTTTGATTTCTCTGATAAGTCTCCGAAATGCTGTTGCATGTGAATAAGAGCGAGGCACGACACGCTGGGGCTTTTATTTCAGCCTCTGCGGGAAGATTTTTTTTAAGCCTTTTCCATCCAGATGCTGCCAGAAAATCAGTGCACAGATCTACAAGAGACAAACCCCAAACTTACCCCCAGTTTCTTACTCCTGATCCGCACATAGCCCTGCTTCACTATGTCGTTGAAGTTGGAAGCCATCTATAGATTTCTTTTAATCGGATTTTGTTTTATTTCTTTCGCTCGTTAAGTCTGTGAGAAGTGAGAGCAGCATCCAGTCCCTCAGACAGCCGGCTCGGCCAGTACCATCTCTACACCGAGAGGGAGGGCTTCAGGGTACAGGCAACTCATCTCACTCAGCACACCCCTCTCCTGGACCGTGCCATTCCATCTACAGCAGAGGTGGAGAAAGAATAAGAATAATCATCATAATCATCATCATAATCATAATAATAATAATAATAATAATAATAATAATAAGCACCACCAACAATACTACTACTACTACTACTAATAATAATAAATAATAAGCACAATTAATAATGATAGATAGATAGATAGATAGATAGATAGATAGAGTACTTGAATCCCGAAGGGAAATGTATTGTTACAGCAATAATAATAATCATAATCATAATAATAATCATAATTACTATTATTTTTACCCCAAAAACAACAATATACAGTATATACGACATATAATCTCAACAACAACAATGATGATAGATAGATAGATTACTTTAATTGTAATATTGTTACAGCAATATTATTATTATTATTATTATTGAAAGAATAACAACAGCAATAATAATAATAATAATAATAATAATAATAATAATAATAAGTACATCTACCTGCCAGAAAGGAGAACTACAGAAAATGCAAGTGCAGGTTAGCATTTTCCATGAAGTACCAGTCAAACCAATCTATTCCAACCAATTTTTCAAGAGACCTACAGTAGTTCAATAGTCAGGCCAAAGGTCGGGGGGGGGGGGGGAGTCAATAAGCAAAAAAACGATACACATAACCATCTACTTGATAAGGTCTGAGCAAATACTTTACAAAATGTGAGATCCTCAGAAATCCTTAAGTATAGTGCATCCTGTAAAATTAGAATATAAAAAAAAAAAAAAAAGTTAATTTCTTTAGTTCAAAGAGTGAAATGAAACTCTCAAGTATTCTAGATTCATTAGACACAAAGTAAAACATTTAAAGCCTGTTTTTGTTTCAATTTCGAAGATTTTGGCTAACAGCTAATAAAAAATAAAAACATCTCAAAATATTAGAATATTTCATTACAAGTTTCAGTAAATTACTAGTCATGCACTATAAATACTACTGTATGTATCTCTTGGTCTAATTCAGCACATGCATGGGGAAGACTGCTGACTAGACAGTTGTCCACGAGATGATCACTGACACTCTTGGAAAGGAGGGTACGCCACAAAAGGTCATATCTGGAAGGGCTGGCTGTTTGCAGAGTGCTGTACTGAAGGATATTAATTGAAAGATGCCTGGAAGGGAAAAGTTTTATAGGGAAAGGTACACAAGCAACAGGTATGACCGAACCCTTAAGAAGACAGTCAGGTAAAGCTGATTTAAGACCTCGGGAGAGCTTTACAAGCAGTGGAGTGAGGATGGAGTCAGTAAATAAGGAGCCACCAGACACAGACGTCTTTAGGCAATGGGCTACAACTGTAGTATTCCTAGTATCCAGCCACTCCTGAAACCAAGACAATGTCAGAAGTGTCTTACTCGGACTAAGAAGAATAAGAACTTAACTGTTGCTCAGTGGCAACAAAGTTCTTTTTCCAGATGAAAGTAAATTTTGCATTTTAGTTTTGATAGTCGGTGTTGATTTGTGGTGCCATGTCATCTGCCGCTGTTGGTCCACTGTGTTTTATTAAGCCCAAAGTCAAAGCAGAGAACCAGAGGAGATTTTAGAGAACCTCATGCTTCCGTCTCCTGACAAGCTTTATAGAGGTGCTGATTTCCTTTTCCAGCAGAACTGAGCACCTGCCAAAACTACCACTAATTGGTTTGCTGACCATGATATCACTGTGCTTGATTGGCTATCCAACTTACTTGACCTGAACCCCCAAAAGAATTATTGACAAGAGCAAAATGCGAAACACCAAATCCCAAGACACAAATGCACTGAAGGCTGGGTTTCAATAACACCCCAGCAGTGCCACAGGCTCATTGACTTCATGCCATGCCACACTGTTGCAGTAATTCTTGCTAAAGGAGCCTCATCCAAGTATTGAGTGCATAAATGTACTTTATTTTTTAGAAGTTCTACACTGTAAAATGTTTGATCTAAGGAAATATTATAATTTTTTCTTTTATTTTAATTAGCTGTAAGCTGTATTTACAAAATGGAAAATATGATTTGGATATTTCACATTAAATGTATTGAATCTGGAATATACAGTATTATATTTTGAATTTAATTGCAAAAGAAAATGTACTTTTTGCACAATATTCTACAGTAATCTTTAAAAACGTACTATAGGTGTGTCAGGTAATTGTGTGTTACTGTTAATTTGATTTGAGTTTCTAGCAATTGCCGAAAAGTTTAATGTGTTTTGATTTAATGTTGTTATTTTGGCTGCTCCCATCATGGGGTCACTGCAGTAGACCATCTGATTCACATACAATTTGGCACAGGTCTTATGCCAGATGTCCTTCCTGACATTACCCGCCCATTCTATCCAGGCATGGGACCGACACCAGGTTTGGGCAATGGTTGAGAATTGAACTTGGGCCTTGTGTGTGACAGGAAAGAAGCCTACCACTGAGCCGCCAATTTCGCTCTTTCCTGCATCTAATTCTGGGATGTACTGTAGCCCTGGAATTTCTGACAAAATTATGACGAATTTTGTCAGAAAAAAAAAACATGTGACGCTGGGGCATCCAAACTTGGCACCATTGTCTTATTAGGGTTATGAATGAGACCTTCAAAGTTGTGAAAAAATTAACAATGGATTTTAAAACCAGTTTGATTTCTTATGACTAAAATCTCCACGTGCTTCCAAACAGAATGCTACTTGTCACATTTTCATCATTTCAAGCAATAATGTCTTATTTTAAGTCATCATCACATAACAGTTTTAACTCGCTGTCTATGATACGTGCAGCTGGTTTGAAAGCGAACCTGTAAATTGCATTCTTTCTAAAAGATAGCTGATGTTAGATTTTTAAAAAAAGTTAATGTTGTATGATGTTTTATATCACAGATTAATGTGAGTGTTACAATGTATTGCTAGCATGTGTCAGGAGCTATAGTGATGTTCTTGAACATACCTCATTCAGGTTGTGTTAAGTTTTCAAAAGAAGTTTTTTAAATTTTTGTTATAATGTACAGTAATAATGTTCAACTGGATAAAATGCAAGATGTGTTTTTATGTAATGTTAATTTTGGGTGCATGTTTCCCGAAGAAATAGTTTTGTTTCCTTGCTGTCTGTAATAAGTAATTAAATGAAGATTTGTGCCATTTTGAAATAATCAGATTGGAGAATGGCAAGGTCAACCTCAAGACACAAAAGAAATGATATTTCTGCTTGAACTTGTTTAGTACAAACTATATCTGCAAGTATGTGTTAAACTATCAGTGTGCAGGAATTATTTTATTCACCTTTTAAAATTCAAATAATTTACAACAAAAATGTATTTGTGGTTTGTTAAATTATCATATTTTACACAATTCAGGTTCATGCTGACCCATAATTTTTGTTTTATTTTCAGGTTTAGGGCAACAGACCCTTAAAAAGTCTGTGCCATGTGTTGCACCTGTTAGAAACATGAATTTTCCTACATGGAGAGCTTATGGTATATTGACTTGGATATACGTAGGCTGTGCATGAAGAAAGTAACTGGTGTTCATCGCTCATCATATTAAGCCATGAGTGCTTATTTTCCGAGTAGATGAAATGTCTGGTAGGAGACTGTGCGGGCAGATGCTGGTGGTGTGTGGGCCCAAGTGATGAGTATTCCTCTCAGGGGGTTTGGAAGGTTTATAGGGCAGCCTTTGGGGTCTTGTTGTGGCTGAGCTCACTGTTTATCTCCCAGCCCACTGCTCCCTGAAAGCATGATAGGGAAGGATGTGTTCATCTCTGGGTTCTCTAAGGGCCTCATGAAGACAGGCCTACATTGTTTTTGACCCAGGAAGAAATAAGAGTGTGAACTGGAATTTTGTGAAAAAGAGAGCCCATCAGACTTGGCCAGGGTTAGGTAATTTAGGTCAGTCTAGTCTGACTGCCAGTATTTCAAAATTCCTGTCATAATTTCATTTTGCTGAGGACAGTTTTTTTTTTTTTTTTTTTGAGATGGACCCAACGGGATAAGTTGGGTCCAAGGTTTGTCCTTAGAACATTAAATAGAACTTAGAATGGCACTGACTCATGTTGTTGATGTTAAGTCGTGCTTTACTGTAACTTATAATTTTCTATATATGAGGAGTGTTCACTTGAAACCAGGATTTTGATTGTACAGAATAACAGGACACCGTTCTGAGAGTAATAACTCCCTATATTTCCTATACTGTATACATAATCACCTGCTACACTAATGCACTTACTGTATGCCAGTGTTGCTTGAATACCATCAAGGTAGAAGGTTTTCTTAGTGTGCTGGAGCCACGATCAGACTGCCTGCTTCAAATCTGAAATGCTGGCCTCCCAGGAACTCCTTTAATGGCCCAAACATGTGGAAAGTACTTGGAATGAGGTCTGGGAATGTGGCAATAATTCCCATCTGTAATGTCCAAGTGGTGTTTCAGGATGATTGTGTACAGACAGATGCATCTCTTCCGCACGTTGGCAACAAGTCATCCATCAATTTTCAAGGATGTTCACAGGAACGACTGCTGTGGGCTCGGAGGCACCTCAGCCGAGATCCTCATTTACGGACATATTGGGTACTTTAAAATGTTTTCACTCTTCAAATGTTTTACTGCGCCTAAGAGCCTCATCACTGTACTGTCTTGAAGTCTTTGTGTAATTGTCAATCGGTTTTGCGCCTTTATTCATGAAAAGTCCCTTTTTGACTTGACTTTGTATTTGAAAAAAACGAAAGAAAAAAATGTGAAAGCAAGCAAGAAAAGAAAGAAATGGACGAAAAACAAAAAGTGAAATGCAAAAGAAAAGAGAAAAAAGACAGGAAGATTGAATATGACTGATTACAGCAGCAGTAGCTGTCTGTCTCACAGAGAGCCAGTTTGGAAGCTAAACGCACATCAACTTTTTCATAAAGTGTCATTTGAAAATAACTGCAGCGTGACATACAGCTGTGTGTATGTGTAAAAGTATGTAAGAGTGTGAACCATCAGCTTGTTCGCCTGTTCTTCAATCAAATATTAAATAAACAAGAGACAGAAACAAGAATTCAGCATTTTCGCTCTGACAGGATAAGGACAAGGGACCTATAATCTTGTGTTTGATGAGGGTGTGGAAGACAAAATGGTGTTGACAGCTGTGCAAAATGAAAAAAAAAAGAGGAGATTTTCAGGCAATGATTTAAAGAGAATTTAGCTGGGCATTCTCACATTTTCACAGAAATTTAGGAAAGTAAAATAAAATCAATAAACACATGACTATTAGTTAACATATAATTGCAATCAGCTCCTTATATTGTAGTTGAAATAGATTTGTATTTCAATGTAAAGTGAATAACACTAAATTAATTATTTAATAATTTATATATATACTAATTAATGTATTATAGTTCATAATTAATTAGGCAGTATAGTTGACGGTTTTAATATAAAATAAGGCATTACCTGAAATAAAGTAGATTTTGTTTCATTTATCAATAATTACTTACTTATGAACTGTACTCAGTCTCTATCCTGTGCAGGGTCCTGGGAGGCTTGGAACCTATCCCAGGGGACTCGGGGCAGTAGGCGGGGTACACCCTAGATAGGGTGCCACTCTGGAGAATTTGGAAGCTCCAATTAGCCTAACCTACATGTCTTTGAACTGTGGGAGGAATCTGGAGAACCCAGAAGAAACCCAGAAAGAGAACATGAAAACTCTATTTGGAGCTGAAGGTGGGTGGCCACAGTGATTACCACTATGCCCCTGTGCCACTATTTATTAATAAGCAATAGTTTAAATTTGTATTGTCGTCCATTCTACTTTTATTCTATCACTTGTATTATTTTCCTTCCTTTACTCCCTTGTCTGCTTTAACCCACTATTCATTTTAACTTCCCTACTTCCATTTCCCATGACCTCAATTTCCTTCTTTGCATTTGTTTCCCCTTCATTTCCTTGTTTCCTTCCTTCCTGTCATAGTCTGCATGTCAATTTCCTACTTTCTTAATGCATCAGCCCTGTCTATTTTAATCACTTCCACTCTTATTTTCTTCCTTTTTCCTGCCTAAGTCCTTAGGTTCCATGATTCCATCCTTCCTTCTATCCTTCCGTCCATGCCCTTTCCATTTACCATCGCTTTGATTTACTGAGGTAAACTGTACGTCCAAGCCAGTAATCTGTTAGGAATGAATGATTAGTTTAACAAAATTAGGCAAGGGCTTGTAAATATTAGTAAGTTCCCATGTTATGTATCAGATCTTGACATTCAGGAAACTAACACAACATTTAATTATTCATTTATTAAACTAAAATAACATTTTAACAGCACTCACTGACTCCTGATCCAGGGTTTAGAGAAAAACAATCAAATTTACTCAATTTCCAAAAAATGCTTGAAACTGTACAGGAGCTCCAAGACAAATGTAGCTCAAATGTACTGTCTCACACACACACACACACACACACACAAACATGCTTGAATCTGTATACAGTAGGAGCTACACACACACACACACACACACACACACCAAATCCTTTCTATAAATTTCCCTTTACATTACTCGATCATTTAGTAGTGTCGCATAGATTTGCTGATGTGGTTTGGGATATTGTGTGACTTGCTGTAGTCAACAAACATAAACAAATCCATGTCATATTACTGTAATGCCACTTATTGTCATATTAAATAAACTTTCTCGCAAATGGGAAATAGACATAGTTGTTAGAATTCCCAATAGCCACAGAGTTGGATAAAATATTATATAAACAAGGTGTTTTATTTTTTTTATGTAGATCAATTAGTATTCTTTTTCCTGAAAAGGAAGTGGGGGAAAAGGCTTTATGCCTTCCTTGCTTCCTTTGATTTTGATTTGAGCCTCTGATATTTTAATCCAATCAGAGAGCAAAGCGGAACTCATAAAGCACTATTCATCCGCTCGTACAGAGGAGCACAAACACAATTTCACATGAACAACAATGAGCTCAAAAGGATGCAAATGTTATGCAGATAAAAGGAGTAGCATGATACACAACAAAAAGATTTTAAATAAGAGAACAGAAATAGCATTTATTTTTTCATAAATTTTGCATGCAAGAGTAAGAAAAAAAATGCACAGATAATAATAATAATAATAATAATAATAATAATTATTATTATTATTATTATTATTATTATTTTATGTTAAATAATTTAAAAAGTATATTAAAAAAATAACACAAAGATAATACTACTACTACTACTGATAATAAATATTATTATTATTATTATTATTATTATGAGTAGTAGTATGATGCAATATAAAGGCAGCATTTCAAGTACAGAGCTTACGATAAAACTCTAACCAGCTGTAATTATTGATTAACAATAATATTAATATTAATAATAATAATGTCATAATAATAAGAAAATAATAATAACCACAACAACAACAAGAACAATAATAATAATAATTAAAAAAATAATAATAATAATTATTATTATTATTATTATTATTATTATTATTATTACATACATACATACAAGTTTTTCCACTGTGCTCTTCTTGCTGTTATGACATTTTTTTCTTCTCTCTTTTTTATTTTAGTTTAATGTTTGTCTACTTTTCTTTTTATTTGTCTTCTTTAATAAGTTAATATATCTTATGTAATTTAATTGCAGGAAATTCTGGCATCTTGTCCAGTGCATTTAAATACAACACCCACATCTGGACTTACATCTGGACAGGATTTAGCCTAACTCCTGTATGTTACAGTAAATCAAACCAACCCCTTGTTGACTGCTGTTTATTATGTCTTTTGTCAGGTGTTATGTTTAAATACCTGTCAGCTGTTGTATTCTGTTAGAATTAATAGTACATCGTTAAATGAATCTACCAGCCCTTTGTCTTCCATGTCAGAAAAAAAGAACCAGCCTATAGAGGGAGACATTGTGCTAAATTCATTTATAAATAAACCTTCATCCTCATCAACTGATTTGTATTGGTCAGAATCCAGATCCTTTATTTGGAACACCAAGGCCCAACTCCCCCCTATTACACCACTACTATAAATATACTGAATTCTGTATATTTTAATCAGTATTTAAATTGTGATATGGTGGCTTAGTGTTTAGCACTTTCGCCTCACCCTTCAGGGTTGTGGGTTTAAATCTTGCCTCTGGGTTGTATGCATGGATTTTGCATGTTCTCCCAAATTACTCTGGGTACTTTGGTTTCCTCCACAGATGAAACGTGTTATAGTATGATTGGTGTTTCCAGATTGCCCGTACTGTATGAATATATGCGTGTGCATTTATACCGTATATGCCTGCAGTTTGCAAGATGTTAGGGTCCTCATCAACATATATTCTCTTCCACAGGTTAACCATTGGGTGAAAATGAAATTTGGGATAGGCATATGTACATTAAAGGACCACAGCTCAAAGCCAGCAGTCAACATTACAAAAAAGTTTAAATAGTAGGCTATCAAGGCTAGGAAACGTCCTTACACCACCTCCTGTCATGCAGAGATTTAAATCAGATACTTTTTTGTAATGTTGATCAAATTTCTAAAGTGGATAATTCAAGTCAACAAGGGAACCAAGGGAGACGCTAACATCAACTATTATATGAGAAATAAACAATATGGTATGAAGAAGCCACACTGGGGCTGATTTCTTTTCATTCTAGTCCAGACTGCAGATTTATGCAGCTTTAGTTGATGGACTGAAATGTCCCTGTGGAGTTGATTGCCATTCTGGCTAGTTTTTCAGCACCCTTCACTGTCATATCCATAACAGGCTGGCCCACTTCCTTCTTAATCGATAAGATATAATGCCTTGTTTTTAGTCTTAATAGTTTCACTGTCAAGCTATTGCTAGATGTGGAAGATTTGTGACTCCCATCTAATATAATGATCAGCCCTCACTGTATGGCATTAAATTTATTTGTGACGGGGAAAAAAAATGAAGTATACCTTATATTACACCTGCAATATATATATAATACAATAATATTTGAATACAACACATTCATAATTTTTCACTCATGAACTCATGACGATGTAAATCTGATGTGTACATCAGTGACACATACAAAGAATAATTAACTAGATTCCAATAAAATAAGAATAATACATTTAATATACACTTGGATGATATAAATGTATTTTAATTATTTGGTAACTCCTGTATATGTTATTTTTCATAATATGTGAATATACACTGATCAGTCATAACATTATGACCACTTGTCTTAAAACTGAGTACCCCCCCCCCCAACCTTTTGCCACCAACAGTAATGACCTGTGTGTTATGACATACTGCACTGTATATCTATCAGAACCAGCATTAACCTCTTCCTCAATGTGAGCTACAGTAGTTCTTCTTTAGGATCAGAATACACAGGCTAGCCTTCACTCCCCATGTGCATCAGTAAGCCTTGGCCATGACCCTGTCTCCAGTTCACCGGTTTTCCATCCTTGGATCACTTCTGGTACAGTATGTCCTGACCCAGCTGTCTAGCCATCACAATTTGGCTCTTCTCACAGTAGGTACATTCTCAATATCTCATTACAATGCCAGCTGGAAGTGGGTGGGATACATTAGGCAGCAAGTGAACCTTTTTTCCTGAAGTTGATGTGTAAGGATTTGAGTGACTTTGACAAGGGACAAATTGTGATCGCTAGAGGATTGACTCAGGGCAACTTCAAAAACTGCAGCTTTTGTGGGATGTTCCTGGCCTGCAGTGGTCAGGAACTACCAAAAGTGATCCAAGAATGGAAAACCTGTATACTTGCAACAGGGTCATGGGTGGCCATGGTTTAATGATGGACATGAAGAGTGAAGGCTTGCCCGTGTAGTCTAATCCAGGAAAAGGTTAATTCTGGTTGTGAAAGAAAGGTTTCAGAACACACAGTGCATCACTGTTATGGCGGCAAAAGGGGGGACCTACTCAATATTAGGCAGTTGGTCATCATGTTATGACTGATCAGTATACAGTACATTAGTGGAAAAAGACTCTTTACAGGTGTAGGACCTGACATTAGTACAAAACATAGTTTCTTTTAATGACTGATATGTTTACATGAAAAAAAATGAAGGAGAGAAAAAAACATATCCTTTTCATGTAAACATTGAAAAGTCATTAGTGATGGAGGTGGATATGGACTTCCATGGTTGGTCAAACCTGAATATTTAAATGTAAAACAGCCACACTCGCTTAGTGTGTTTGTTCGTGTAGAAAAAGAGCTTAACTAATAATCTGCTCTCCCGGTCAAGCTCTGTTGAGGGCCCTGGGGCTTTGTTAATATCAATGGTCACACAATTTCAGGCGCACACGCACACACAGGTGGGCGTATTTAAAAAAACATAGGACATGAGTCGAGTTTGGATCTTTGCTTGATTTATGCATTTAGGTGTCTTTCTGGCAGTGTTCAGTATCTCACCATAAGCTTGGAAACAAGCTTCTTAAACTTATACTTTCTTACTTGAAACACTGAACTGTGAAAACAAGTAAAACACATATTCACAATGAATGAATTTAGCGTGCAGTTCTGTTTGTGGTTATTGAAGTATGAAATTTAGTATCATTTGGGTATTTGTTGTATGAGTTTTAATAAAAATGTAGCCAATTTATGCTTTGATTTGATTTTGTAGTGAGTCAAACAGTGGCAGCTAATTAGATTAGATTAGATTTAATTCAGTTCGGTTAGGTTAGGTTAGGTTAGGTTAGGTTAGGTTAGGTTAAACTTCGGTCACAAATATTCTTACGAACGACACGTTCGTATGAATCTCTCTGTTACTACGAATTCAGACATTTGTGGCAGGGATCGTAGTTTTTACAGCCCCCTTTGGAATTTGGTACGGCTGCCGTTTAATTCCTAAAAACAATTTAAGGCATTCTCGAGAAAAAAAGTTGACTTTTCTATAGTACGGTGGCCATAGAGTTTTTACATTCGCCTTAAGGTTGCCTTAGCACCTTCCTACAGCCTACATAAGTCGATGTTACAAAAATTTTTGTCTTAAGGGGGTCATACGGCACCTGTGTGTGTGACTTACAGCACTCTCTCAAGTAGTTGGTAGGAGCCTCTCCTGTCTGTCAGCACATTTTGGCGTGGTATATCCACTCTTTCTGTTGCTAGAAAATTTTTTGAGATAATAATAAAACAATAATAAAAGACTGCAGTTGCACCTTCTATAGCTGCAGTTGCAAGACAATGTGTAGCTGCTGCTTTGGTTCAGCTGGATCAGGAAGAGCACGAGAGATAACATGATAATCTATGCAAGAATTGCAGATTAAAAAACATAGAACCCTATCTGCAAAATATGCAGAAATATCCAGATGTACTGTAACAATCAAGAAATGGTGAAGAAATGAGCTGTTATCTCTTGAAAACTAAAATAAGGAATCGTACGGCGCACATGCGTCTTTTATATGGGCCCCGTAAGAAACACCACAAAAATACACAAACACTGCAAACATGACGTAGGAATATCGGCTGTAAATGATCCATTAACATCGTACGTGGTTGTTAGGTTGTTCCAAAGGCGCTCCAAAGGTGGCTCTATGAAGAATGGATTTCATGCCACATGCTGGCATGAAAATTTTGGACAAGACCATCCACCTGGCAACGAACTTACGACAAAGCTACGAACACTGGATTCTTAAAAGGCTGCGTTAAAAAGATTTTAGGAAATGCTCACTTCGTATGGTGTTAGTAGCCATTCGTATGGGTATTTGTGACCGCTGCTTTAGATTAGATTAGATTAGATTAGATTAGACATGCACAGACCCAATGAAATGCAGTTAGGATCTAACCAGAAGTGCACAAGTGGCCTATTTACAATAAATAGCAATATGATAAATAAGGGTATGAGTCCAAAGGGGTGAGAGTGATTGTGAAAATAGGTCAAGAAAAAAAATATTGTATAATATAAAGTCTTTTTAATTACAACAATTCTTGGAGATCATTGAATTTTAATTTTTAATTCCCTTAGGTACATGATGACTCCTTATGATTCTACAGGAATGCACCGTTTAACCAAACATTTTCCCACACAAAGGGTACGCATCTCATGTCTCATATACACAAATCACTCATGTATATTTTAAGTTCTGTAACATTATTAACACTACAGTAACCCACATAGGTTTCTTTCACATATAACATGGTGTTCGAACAACGTCCAAATCACACAATGTTCTATTTCACAGAACGTATCACAGATATTAAGTGACCTATACCTGTCATTTATTACTGCTGAAGTGACTGCAATGGCAGTAACAGAGTGTAAACATCCTTTTATGTGGCCTTTAAGCAACATTCTCCAAAAACCCTTTAAACAGTTTTTAAAGCATTCACGGCAGCCGCTGTTTTTACGTAAAAATTGAGATATTTTTACATCACTGATTGTGTGATAGAAAGATGCTATGCGATTGGTTCTTTACAACTTGAACATCTGGCAGCTACGTGTCATGCTTTGCTTAAAACCTAGAACTTTACAGCTTATACAATAAGGTTATATAGGAGGTTTCAAAATAAATGTTTTGGTATAGACAACCTTGCTTGCCAGAGAATAATCATTTTTTGAAAGTCTGAAAATGACTTTTTAAGCATTCTGTTCAACCTGTTCATATAAATTAGGAGAAACAGGGTTCACAATGCCTACATTACATGTATTGGTTAGAAAGGTTTGTTTAAAGCAGGGCAACATCGATATTCGTGTGGGCCCTTAAGCTAAAACTTTTAATTTGTAATGTATTATTATTATTATTATTATTATTATTATTATATAGACTATGCACACATAATATTTTATAAGGAAAAGTATAGGCGATATACCATAAACTGGTATTTGTGTAACATTGTTTGCACAGCTGTCCTACACTATGATGTTCATAAAATAAAGTACTAGATTAAATAAGTACATAAAGTGAATAATTTATTGATTAAGACAACAAATATGTGCCATCACCACTCCTACTGCTTTGTGGCATTCACTCAAAAATCACACTTTAATTGAACTACATAATTTTTTTCCCTCCCCTTTTTTTAGAAATTATTTTCTGGCCACTTCCAACACTCAATGTTTTGCAAAAACCATTGATCTCAGACCCTAGGGCTTTAACGCCACCTAGTCCCCATTATATTCTGGGTCTGGTTGAGCTAAATGTACTCCTGCTGCCTGGCATGATGTTGGTGCCTGATGCTGACACAGTTCTGCTGCCATGGCTCGACTTACCCTCCAGACCTGCCTGATTGATCCTGATTCATAATACTTCATTCTGCTTGCAGCTTTAGCACTTGGGACTGATGCTTTCTATTGTGCATTGTACCACATCGACACCCTAAAGATTTAAACTTCTAAAAACAGCTTGTGCCCAAGGAGCACTCTTATTTCAGTGGATAATGTCATCCGGATATTGATTTGTTATATATTTTTACCCAGGAACTGCTGCCGTAATCATAAACCTGCACTCATACCAGGACACATTTACATATGTTTGATCCTACCATTCTTTAAGCACTCTTGAAAGAGAAAGTCCTAGTCCTTCTAGAACAAGGATGAGGCAAGGCTTTCCGATTTGCCAACAGATGTGTGATCTCTTGCTAGGTTGAAAACCATTTATGCATACACATGGAAACCATCATGCTTCTGTATCGGATATCATGATGTGGGCTTAGGAACACTGGCAAACCTTTGTCTATTAACACCAATTGTCGCTGCATTTACAAATACAATTTAAGGCTTAAGAAAGCCATACAGTACAGAAATTGTCCAGAGGTGTCCAAGACTTCTCGGAGCTCTGTCTCATCTGAGATGGATAATGACACACTGGAAACGTGTTGTGTGGGCTGATGAGTCAACATTTCAAATACTGTAGTTTTTGGAAACATCAGCCATCATGTTCTCTGAGTCAAAGAGGAAAAGGACCATCCAAGCTGTTATCAGCATCAGGTCCAAAAGCCAGCATCAGTTATGTGCCAGTGCCCATGGCATCAGTAAATTGCATATCTGTGAGGGCACCATTAATGCAGAAAAATATGCTACATACTGTATGCTGTAGCAACATATGCTGCCATCCAAACACCATTCTTTTTCAGAGTCATCCCTGTATTTTCCAGCAGGACAATGCCAACCGCATTCTGCTTGGATTACACATCCATGACCACTAAATGCAGAGTACAGGTGCTAGACAGGCCTGAATGCTTTAATTGAGAATGCGTTTTGCATTATGAATTGTGAAATATGGCAACAATGACCCCATACAAATTGCAATTGGAATGGGGGAGACTTGCTTTGAAGTTTCCATCGTTGGAGAGATACTGTACTTACACAGGGTTACTAGGTTACTAACTAATCAGTCATCAGTCAAACATAGTTGGAAAGGTTTTATTTATTTATTTATTTTTAATGGAGTGAGATGATCAGTCCAAGTATTGAAGAAACAGATATGTCTTGAGTTGTCATTTAAAGTTTGTCAAAGACTCAGCTGTACGGACATCTAGAAGAAGTTCATCCCACCACCTAGAGGCCAGAACAGAAAAGAATCTGGATAAATATCTTCCCTGAGAGATGGTGGGACCAGCAGTGCTGGAGGATTGGAGGGAACGTGGTGCAGTGCATGGTGTGATTAGAGCTGAGGGATACAGTAAGTGGGTGCTGGGCCAGTTTTAGCCTTGTACCTTGACCAACTGCTGTCCAAATGCTCAAAAAGTGTGAATATTAATGGTTTATACTGTAAGCTCACTTAGCGGCATACTTAGTGGTTAGAACTGTCGCCTTGCACCTCCAGTGTCCGGGTTCAATTCCCACCATGGGATTTGTGTGCATGGAGTTTGCATGTTTTCCCCATGCTTTGTGGGTTTCTTCTGAGTACTCTGGTATCCTCCCACAGTTTAAAGACATGCAGTTTAGGCTAATTGGAGTTCTAAAATTGCCCATAGTGTTTTAATGCGCATGTGAATTTTGACCGGAGGTCAATCACTTCAAATCACTTCCTTGTGTCAAAATAAAATCTAGGCTTATTAGATCTAGTTATCTTAGGTACTATAGCTTTTTTTCTCTTGCCGCTGTCACCTCTGACTTGCTTATTAGGTATCTGAATAAAAATCTACATCTACATGCTTTGGGACGATGGGCCTCATGCAAGAAGTGATATATGAACAAATGTTTGTTTTTTTTATTTTATTTATGATCATGGCTTTGTTTGTACCTGTTCATTTCTAGGATTCACCAATGCTTTCTTATTTTTGCCCTTCTGTTAGATAAGAGAAAATTTTACGAGTGGCCCGGAGCCCTCTTGCCAAGATAAGGAAAAAAAAATCTCCCACTTTCACAGTCGGCAAACTGTTTGTCCAATCCATGGAAACAGTTTTAAAACTGAGAAACATAAAATTGCATCAGATAATAAAATCTAGCTTGATGCTTGCATGCGTTCTGCTTCTGAATGGCTTACAGATTGCTGTCAGATGATTTGCCATCCAGGGCTTACACAGAAAGCACGTTTTGTAGAGATGGCACAGGTTTGATGAGACAGATGAATGGCTGCTGAACTGTTTTGGATTGCCACGAGCATTCTGAAACACATAATTATGAAAAACACCATCGAGTTCAACTGTTATTATAAAAACCCTCAACTTTAAAACTCTAACACAGGTGACGGAAATTATGCCCTTTGCATCCATGTGACATCAAACCACTTATTTTATTTCTTCATTTGCGTCACTGGGCTAACATTGCATTCACAGCATCATAAATTTTATGCCATTGCTGTGCTTTTGATTGACCTGTAACACTAGTGCTCATGTTCTGGAACACATTTGCTAAGTTTCTGGAACACATTCAATAAGTTTATTTCAAACTACTTTGATCTCACTGCTGTTATAGTTATTCTTTTACTTCTTAGTATCATTCTTTGTTGGCATATCTCCAATTCTAGTCCCCGATTTGCACATGGTGCATCAAGCACCTCCCCTTGTATGGTATTTAGGGGTGTTACCTAGGCTAATTACATGCTGATCACTCTCAGGCTAATTACATGCTGATCACTCTCAATCACTCATCGTCTATACTGCTTTATCTTGTATACAGGGTCATGGGGGCCTGGAACCTATCACAGAAAATTTAGGGTATGAGGTGGAGTACACCCTGAACAGGGTGCCAATACATCACAGGGAACACACACACACATATATACACACATTTATTCACACACTATGGGCAATTTGGGAACGCCAATTAGCCTAATCTGAATGTCTTTGGACTGTGGGAGGAAACTGAAGTACCTGGAGGAAACCCACCAAGCACAGGGCGGAAATGGAACGCAGACCCTACAGGTGTAAGGCCACAGTGCTCTTCACTAAGTCCCTGTGCCGCCTATTCTAGTCCTATGCACCTCTAGTGTAATATCATGTGAGATTTATGATTCCGCACACCTGAGTAAGAGCAGACTGGGATGGTTAAGAATGTTTGGGGAATCTGAAGTTAACTTCTTTTATTTCTTCTCTTAGAAACAGGAAATAACAGAAAAGTAATAGAAACTGTAAGAGGAGTTTTATGAGAATATTGCTGCATGAGGCCCGGTGTATGGCATTATATAAATTGAATTGAATTAGATCTGAAAATTTTCTGATTGTTTAAGAACTTCTTCAAATAGCGTTTTATCTGTTCGTACAATGTTGCAGAAACACGAATGCTTCATAATGTTAATATTTTTGACTAATGCTGAACTAAGAATTTTAGATTCCACATTGAACGACCCAGTCTTAGTTTGCAGCTAAGCTATACAGAGTTATACAGAGAGATGAGTTTGTACAAACACATCGGAGGACAAAGTTTATATTCCCTAAAGTTTTGACATTTTCCCACTTTCTCTGTGTATTTTTAATGTTCATAAAAGACATAATGGCTACATGCTAGATCACTAACCTCAGCCCTTTGCTAACTTACGTCCCATGTGCCTAGCAGCAGTGTAATGTAAAGTGTGAGAATGTCTTAGTCTTGATGTATTTTTTAGAATTATACTGTATATTCTGTTATTGTTTCATTTGTTCAGCTTTGTTATATTATTTATGTTAAAATGTAAATAATGTCTGTCATTTACATTAGGAATTTGCATAAATCTTTTGTAAACTACTTAAAGTTCAATGATTTAGATTTAACTAGAAGTCACAGAACCTTGCAACATTTTTCCACTTACATTCACAGCTCAGACAAGAGAAGCTGTTCATAGTCCATCCACATTCCATGTTTTATGCATATGTGTCTGTGAAATTCATTGTCCCTGGTTTTAATGGCCAACTATTCATTTAACGTCTTAGCAGTTGTTACGGTTCAGCACCTCTAGTTGATTTATTGACATGAATGTATGTGGCATGGTTTAGGGTTCCCCACTATTAGCGGTGAAGACCCTTACCACTACCGTGTCACGAAGGTCAGCATTCCAGTGGTGTTCTCAGTGTCAACTTCTTCTTTCACCTAAATCACACAAATGTTCACTTATAGCACTGGAGACTTGGTGTTGATGGAGACTTAGACATCCTTGTTTACATTTATAATACATTTCCAAAAGCTGTTATACAGATGGAGGAATAACAGATTATGAGTAAAACATTTTCTCATTTTAAATTATGACATTATTTACATTCATGTCATTTGGCAGATACCCTTTATGCAAAGTGGTTTTGCTTTGTATTCTCAAGCAACAGCATCCTTATACTCTCAGAGTTGATTTCTCAAATATTGTGTGGTGTAATGTGCAGTGTGATCCGTTCAGCTAGCTGAGCACTGGTCCACTTTTGGCTTTTTAGCCGAACATCAATGCAGGAAGTCAGAGGAGAAAGCACAGCAGTGGAGTGTTGTGGGAAAAATTGAGGACCTTGAAAAGTCACGCATCTACAGTGTGGGTTAGTTGCAGAGGTAGAATGGGGCCAGACTTGCCATGAATGATTTAGAGGAAGCTACAAGGGTAGCCCAGTGGTTAAGGCATTGGGTGACGGTTCGGAAGGTCCTACAGTAGGTGTAAATCTCACAACTGCCAAGTTGTCCCTGTTGGGCCCTTGAGCATGGCCCTTAACCCTCAATTGCTCAGATGTATAATGGGATGAAAATGTTGCTCTGGATAAGGGTGTCTGTCAAATGCCATAAATGTAAAAAAAGCACCTTATTAACTGGGGAAAAACTACTATGGTAAAAAAAGAGCTAGAAGTTGTGGGAAACAATTATTATTATTTATTCATATTTACCCTAAGTTTGAATGCACTGCCAGATGGGGTGTTATGAGTGCTCAGTTTTTCTAAGGTATTTTTCATCAGAAAAATTTTCATTAGTTTTCATCAGATGAACTGCCATTCATGTCCACCAGACATACTGAGACCCTTTCCAAAACACAAGTTTTTGGAAAGGATAGCATGAGGTTAGTGTCATCAGCATATGGTATGAAATCCCATATGAGTATACAATATGACATATCAAAGAGGGCCTTGTGGGACACCTGTTAAAAGTCTGCATGGAGCACATGAGGACACCCTCTATTACCATACAGCCAGATAAAAAGCAACCCATTGCCATGATGAATCACCAAGACTTGTTAGAATGGATAATAGAGTCTTGTAATTAACTGTTTTAAGGCTTTGGAAAGGTTGAGGTGGATGAATATTATATATAATCTGGTTTTGGCATTTATAAAAGACATACATGCCAGTTTGGTTTTAGTTTGGTTTTAATTCTTCAATGATTTACACATTAAAGAACTCACATTATAGCTATATGGCGATGAGTTATTGCCATATCCGCATACTGTCCTGACCTCACTCCAAGCCATTTCCACATGTTTGGTCCATTAAAGGAATTCCTGGGAGGCCAGCATTTCAACATTTCCTGCATACTGAGATGATGTTCTACCTCGATGATATCCGAGCACTAGTGAAACACTGGGATAAATGCATTAGATTAGTAGGGGATTATATGAGGTAGTTTTTTTTACTCTCATAACTGTGTTCTGTTAGTCTGAGGCATTACAACTCATACATGGGATTGTAATGCCTCAGGAGCTACAAAGGAGGGCAGCAATGAGCAAGCCTTTTTAAAGTTTAACTCCTCATAATATCTGCCAGTCACTGTTTGTCATTAATGGTTTACTGAGATAAAACCCTAAAATGTACACGTTGTTCTATGGAGACCTTTAACAACACCTAACACTGCCAGATGTCTAGCTTTATGGTATTCATATGCCATAGATACAGTGCATTTTGGACCTGTCAAAACTATGGCAAATTTACTTTAGTAAGATTGTAAATATACTTAATTCTATATAAAGAGTTTAATATAAGCATATACATTTTTCCATTCTTCATTTTCATACACCTTACATTGTACTCAAGTGGAAATTCTGCCTTTAATTTAAGTATGATGATACTCAACTCATTCAACTCAATTAACCTAACTAATTCAACTCAAATTGGACGACTGAGAGTCTTTATCAAGACTTTGCACAACACTGCAAATTATGATGTTTAAAGCCCCATTTATTCATTTGTTTCTTTGTACAAAATTAGAGCAAAATTGACTGTTCTGGGTGAAAGAAATAGAATGCAATCACTTACTCCTGTCAATCACAGCAACAGCAGCCAATCACAGGTGTTTGTGAGCTTGGGTATTCAAAAGAAGGTGGTAGTTAATGCCTTGACTGAGGTTCATGGTATATGATGAGTCCGAGATGCAGTGTGAATATTTCAGCGAGATAGACATCCTGTACTTGTAAGAACTAAAAAATTTAAATATAAATAAATTGGTACTTTTGGGGAATATGAGAACATTTTGTTCATTTGATTTTGATGTGTTAAAAGACGAAAGCCAAGCAGCTGATGATACACTTCTTGTGTATGGAAATCATGAATCATGGTTATGAATATGAGTTTAATGATGAAAACTCAAAATGTGCCTGCCACAAATTTACACGTTTTGTGCTTCGTGCACATAGCACAGGCGACCAGAGCGTGCTGTAATTTCACAGATTTGTTAGTGTTAAGGAGAACTGCAGAATGTAATCAATGAGCAGAGCTCTCGCACTTAAACATTTCCAAGACCTTCCCGTCTAAAAATAAATATAAACGGGTAGCTGTTCTTTGTTTGGAACAACGGTGCTGCTCAGGTTTGGCTTGATTTTGATTAGGCGGAAACGTTTAGCAATGGGAAAGAGTGACCAGTTTCCATCTTAAAACAAAGCAAAGCTTCAGATAAAGAATAATACACAGCGTCAGTTATGGCTGAAAACGTGAACTTTGTAATGCATGTGTGTGGTGGGCAAAAGTACAAAATAAACTTGTTCAGAAATCGAGTCTGGAAAGTCGTCATCATCATCATCACATTCATATGTCTTCATCTTTTCTGTATTTCTACTCCATTTTTATAAGCATTAACCTTACTGGAATCTTTCAAGAGCAAAAAATGCATATTGAAAATCATATTTTTACTAGCAAGCTTAAGCACATTCTGATGACCTTCCACTGACATAATTATTAATGTAGCCAATTAATTCTATGCTACACCTAGATCTAATATTAGTAAAAAAAAAAAATTTATTTAAAACCCAAAAAGTAAAGATTCCCTATAGGGATCGGCACAAACACCCCCATGAGGATAGGCATATCTAACAATTTTGTTTGACCTTGTGGGGACATTTGGGTTAATGCACCCCATATACTTCCCCCACCCTTCCCCTGCCCCCCAATACACA
>JAOVVB010000027.1:6008612-6025206 GCA_028570985.1 Heterobranchus longifilis | reverse complement strand
CACGCACACACACACACACACACAAACAAACAAAACCATTTCCAGGCTGGCTGTTGGTGCTTTTGGTCTAAGTCGTGCTAAACTCTGAATGGGTTGGATATAGAGGTGTGTTTTCCATGAGATATTCGACACCAGAAGCTGAATTCAGCATAAATCCAAACCTGGTGCAGAGCTGCATTAGTGAACCAGAGGACAGTGAAGAGAAGTTTATTCACATTTTGGATGTACAGTTTTAAAGCACGTTGCTTTCAAGAAGCTTTATAATCACTTCAGTGTCACATAGGAGCCATATGAGGACTTTTAACCTGCTGGAGAAGATCTGAGGATTTCCCACTCGTACGTAGATGGTTTAATGTCTCTCTCTCTCTCTCTCTCTCTCTATATATATATATATATATATATATATATATATGCGTGTCTGTGTGTGTGTGTGTGCGCGTGCATGTGTCTGTGTATGTATATCCTTTATTTCTTTTTAAAAAGCAGCATTTAAATGCAAATTTAATTTTTAGCATTCAATTCAATAAGTCTATTGTATAATTTTTTTTAAAAATTATTATTTCTGCTTAGCCGGCAACTTTTTGGATGTAAGCAACTGAATGAACAATTTCATGTGTCACGTTATAGCTTTCAGAACTTTCCAGTTCAGATATTTTGCTGAATTTGCACATTCATCAACCGTTCTCATAGCCTGTTCCTTAACTTCAGTTTCTCCAGGAGAAGCTGGGTTGAGTTTACTCATTTGTACATTATGTTCACATCTTTAGGAAGGTGAATGGAATGTGTAATTTACTAATCAACAAACCACATTGTTCTTGTTTCTGAGGAATCTATAAAGTAAACAGAGCTAAAACTGTTCATTTTCATTTTAATTTTAGACCATAAACCTCTCAACCCACATTTTTACCTCTGGCCTATAGGCGCTCTCATCTCCCTCTTCTCTCCCACAGACACTGTAATCCAAAGTTCTATCTCCTGAAGGTCAAAAGTCATCATCATGAGTCCCACATGGCTAGGAGGACTTGCTCTTGTTTTTTTATCCCATGGCGCTTTCTCCATGACTCTCTTTAATGCCACAGAGCTGAGCTCTCTTTTGGAAAAGTATGCCAATGAAAATGAAGCAAAACCGAGAGGAAAACGGGCAATCAGTGCCATCGATAAACAAGCCATCCTGGACCTGCACAACACACTCCGAGGTCAAGTTTACCCACCCGCGTCCAATATGGAATACATGGTATGGAACCGGAACATGAATGTTTATACATAACGTGTATGTAGTAAGACTCAAAAGTCTGACTGTTCAGGGCATAGACTAGTGAACAACTGAGTCAGCATCAGGTGTCAGGGTTTATTATTGCAGTGTTTTAGGAATGGAGTGTGTGAACAGAATGTTCAGAGGGAATTTAGTTCTAGTCAAATACATGATTCATAACAAAGTAACAGAGATCTGGTGAGTAAAAGGTTCAATAACAGATGTAATAATAAATGTAGAGTTCTGAACAATACTGGAAGACCCAGCTAAGCACATTTCTTGCAAGACACTCCTCATTCCTTTTTATTGCCTGTGAAGCGTACTACATATTTTTCTATGCACAATGCTGTTATTGTTTTTCTCTGAATACTTTTTAAAGAACTATACTTAAACTCTGCCTTACCTTCATTTTTAAAATGCATGAAACGTATTACATAATACATAATTATCGCCAGTATTGATTGATTCAGGACTTGGAAATGCCAGAACGTATCAGCTATAAGCATCTATGCAATGTGCTTACTTTGTAGTATGATTGTTTGTATTTATACATAAGGGATGGACCAAAAAAAAAAAAGCAAAAAAATTGTCATTTAAAAGGCCATGAATGAATAAGTCCCACCCCATTCTGAAGTGTTTTGTATTCCTCTTTTACCTCAGCAGTGAATTTCTTATTTACTATGTTAACAGTTACATTTAATGTTGTGGAAAAAGTTCATTCCTGTTGTCACATAGAGTATTTTATAGCAGCTTTAAACAGCTGTTCCTTTACCAGTCACCCACCCCCATCTGCTCTCTCTCTCTCCATCTCTCTCTCTCTCTCTCTCTCTCTCTCTTTCAGTCCATAAGACAGAAATACAAAGTTTATGTTACAGAGAACCTGCAGGGGGCATTGGTGGCTCAGTGGTAGGCTTCTTGCTTGGGTTCATATCCCAGCCAGTACCCCACACCCTGCTGCTGGGTTTGAAGGGCACGCTTGGTGCCAGTCCCAACTCCAGATTAACAATAAAAGGGTTGTGCCAAGAAGGGTATCTACCATAAAACCTGTGCCAAAACCAAAATGTGTGTATCAGATGGTCTGCTGTGGCGACCCCTAATGGGAGCAGCTGAAAGAACAAAAACAAAACAACTTTGAAGTGTCAGAAAACTTAAAGAAAATATTGCCACATTGTATAACTCCTTCAAGAAAAGAAAACTACAATTTTTGTTGTTGTTGTTGTTTTATTTTATTTTTTAGATTGTGGACATTGTGGCTTCTGTAGCGCAACTGCATCATCAACATCTTTTGACTATTTATAATTGAGACATTGCCAAGACACTTTGCCCGGGGAGTAAATTATGTCAATGAGTCATAAGTATCAGGATTATATTGTACAGGGATCATCTGCATAAAAACACAGCTGTAAAAACTGTTATGGCTCCCAAGTGGGGCAATAGAGAAGTGCTCACCATATCATTTGGAGATCGCAAGTTCGAGTGATGCTAACTGCCATCCGTAGTCAGGAGTCTAGGGAATAGTTTGGCCTACACTTAGGAGGGGGAAAGGTGGCTTTCCTAGTGACATCAGCCAGTTATGGGCATCTGTGAGCTCACATAAGGGCAGATAGCGCTATCCTATCCTCCGAGTGTTTTTTTTACATCGCCCCCTGATGCTGGGTGAGCAGCAGTTTGAAGAGATCTGGTAGTCGGCTGGTGAAACATTTCTCGAAGGAAGCATGCTATAGTCTTTGGCCTCCCTGGGAAAAGATAGGGGGGGAGGGGTATACTTCTACAAGGAAAAAGGGGAGAGAAGATGGAAAAAAAAAAGCTCAGCCAGCAGACGGGCAGTGAGCTGTCTCCTATTACGGTTTCTCGTTGGTGGAAGAGACGGTGGATAAATTATGATTAAGGAGGGAGGGGGGAGAAAGGGAGGAGTGAAGAAGAGAAAACACTGAGAGAACTATAAGGAGCAGATGATTGTGAGGAAGAGAGGAGGGGAAACAAAAGGTAGGGAGACATGTGGGGAGAACTAAAGCCTGAGTGGGGTGAAGCAGCTCATTTTGGCTGATATTAGTGTCTGAGATTGGTTTATTTGTTTTTTTCAGTGGGTTCTTTTATGTGCTGCCATTTTGCTGTTGTTTACATTTATAAAGCCTCATTAAAGCAACGGGAGACCACACACAACCACAAATACACACACACATGCTTGTCTTACTATCATTGTGGGGACAAAAATTATTAATGCAGCCAATTATTTCCATTCCTATATTTTAATCTAAGACTAACCTAAACTTTTGTTTCTTTTAGGATTTGTTTAGGGTCAGACATTCCTGTACTCAATGGGGCATACATGCACTGATTTTACCATGGACACATATTACTATCATTCTGGGAACAATTTAACTCTCATAGCTGTATCATCATCTGTATCTCTGTATCTGCATAATTCTATGCAGAGAGAGAGAGAGAGAAAGAAAGAGAGGAGGTGCATTACATATTGATATAATATTGATATATTGATAGATAAATACATTAACACCTAGATCTAACCCTATTAAGTGCATCATCTATTGGCTCTTTTTAAACATTTTCATTTGTGCCAAGTGATCTTTTAACATGCACATATCTTCTTCTTTCCATCAAACACTCTTGCTCTCACTTTCCTCTCTTCCTTTTTTTCTTCCCGCCCCCTGCAAAAGGAAATGAGTTCCTGCAGGTTCATGGGAATTGTTTGTACTTTCTTGGAATGCGACCAGATGAGAAAAACACTCGATGCAAATGAGGTGTTAAATGAAATAAACGTCAGCGTGTCAGTCAGGGTGAGAAGGGCCTTGTTTTTTTTGTTTTTTTTCACAGAGCGGCCACCTTTCAGAGGACGTTTCCTGTTCAGGAGGTTAAAAAAAACTGAATGTTACTGGTGTTAATACAATTTGGAATTTGATCATAAAAACCCATAGCTTTCAATGTGGTACTCTAAACCGAAAGTCAAAAATTAAAAAGTACTATATCTCACATTTAACATGTAACATAGTAAATAATAATAATAATAATAATTATTATTATTATTATTATTATTATTATTATTATTATTAAGAAAAACCTAGAAGAAGTTTAAATGTTCTTATATATTTATGAGGTTTATTGTCCAGGCATATAATCGCTCCAGAACATTAGCAGACACCTAATACATGTATACTCTACACCAGACTCAAAAAATGGCACTTAAGCTCCCCCTACAACTATAGTCTAGTTTAATGTTGTTTTATTAGTGTTACCATTATACTGCAGTTCTCTAATCCTTTAATAAAGTATAAATAGGATCTGTCTGTAGGTCCGTCCTTATAAACATTTAATTAATGCAAAATATTCTGGGCATTTCTGAAATTTTCTGGCGTAGTACTAACTGACTTGGAAATCAGATTTAAAGAGAAAAAGAAAAACAATAATTAAAGAGAAATCAAGGTCATGATGAACAATTTCTTAATTTAGCTTTTTAAACCAAGCAGTAAAATGATGCAAAAATAAAATGTATTTTTATAACAAATATAAATGGACTTATGTTCAGCTCTCAGTCTCATTTAGCATGCTCTACTGCAATGGGGGCACTCAGCAGTCGCCAACTTATTTATGGTTCATCCATGTTATTCAATTATTAAAAACCTCATTTGGAGAAGGGCCTTTACAAACCACCACACGTCCCATTTCCAGGTGTCGACCACAGGATTAATGTCCCATGCTGCTCATTACAGAGAAAAAGCTGCTATTTTAGGCAAACTTATTGGTTCCGATTTGCAATTGGTCTGTGCTTTGGGACATCCAACATGGCCAAAAGTGTGAATTGTGAAAGAGCTAGCTCATTCTGTGTAGGAGAGTGGTATGTAAGTGTATGAGTGGTAAATTAAAGTAAATGATCCCCAGCATAATTACATATCCTTCCTGTTTATTTTTCAAAAATGAAAAAAAAATTTTTTTTTTAAGTGGGTCAGACGATTAAAGGAAAAATTCATTCTCAAGTGGCCCGGGAGAGGAACATGAGACGTACCTGCCAAGGAGAAACTGTGCCCACAGAACAGGGGGAAAGGGTGTAAGCCACATATGGAGTGCATTAGAGACTGGAAAGAGTGGTTGGACATCTCAGAAAGAAAAGGGAAAAAAAGCAAGCTAAGCTAACACGAGGCATTCAGGATATTCAGCATGAGTTTGGAAGCAAACCATTCATTTTTGTATTCAGTATTTAATGCAACAGCTGGCTTCCTTCCTAATTTACATTGATCCAACTACCATCTTACAGTCATTCAATTATTTTATCATCTTTTCAGGATCATGTTGACAAAAAAAACTAAATTAAAATAATAATCAACTTTTATTCCTTTTTTTCTGTGTAGAACCTTTTTTAAAATTATTATTCCTTAGCCTTAAGCTGGCTAATTAGCGTGCTAGGTAGGTAAGATGACAGTGGGTTAGCTTACTAATTATGAAGCAGATATTTATGATTCAGGTTGTTATATGTATACATAGTACAAATTTACAAGGGAGTTACTTTAGCTATAGTATGTATTTCTTGTGTTCCTGTTAAAAATGTCAAAAAATGTGCTATGCATAAAAAAAGCACTTTTTGTCTTATTGTTTGTTTGTGTTATATTACAGAAATTGTTTATCTGGACATGTTCAAGGTGTTGTTAGCATGTGAGTTAGCACCCTGGTTAGTTTTATTAGCCTGGTTAAATAATACTTTATCTAGATACCAAGCTAGTTAATTAGCACATACTTTAGATATCAAGCTAGCATGTTAACTATATACCAAGCTAGTTAGTTAGCACTTGATTTTGATATTAAGGGAGCTGTTTAGCAGACTAGTTGATGGTCGGGGGCTAGTTAGTTAGCCCTCTGATATAGTTATAATGGTAAAAAGTCCAGTGTCAATTCTAGGTTTGGGATACTGAACTGGAAAGATCTGCTGAAGAATGGGCTGAGACATGTTTATGGGAACATGGACCAGAAGGCTTGCTTAATTACATCGGCCAGAACCTAGGGGTTCATTGGGGAAGGTCTGTATCTCTCTCTCTCTCTCTCTCTCTCCACTACAAAGACTTTCTCAAAGATATTGTGTTTTAATGTATTCTACCATTTGGAGCAAACCTGAAGAAAGAAAAAAGGGAAAAGAGCAATGATGTGTGTATTTTTCCTGCAGGTATCGCCCTCCTACATCTCATGTCCAGGCCTGGTATGATGAAGTTAAAGATTATTCCTTCCCATATCCTCAAGAGTGTAATCCTTATTGTCCATTCAGATGTTCAGGGCCAGTGTGTACTCACTACACTCAGGTATGCTCAAATCTTTCATATTTTAAAGAAACATACTGTATATAGTCATAATTATTTGAAAACTAAGATTGATTGATCCTTTGTTCATCATCTAGTGCTTTTAGCTAAAGAAAGCAGTGTATTTGGACAATCATACCTCAGTTTTTTTTCTAGTATGTGAATACTCGTTGACTTCATTGCATTTTTTGTGGTTGTATGCAGCTTGTTTGGGCAACCAGCAGTCGAATTGGTTGTGCTATTAACGTGTGCTATGATATGAACGTGTGGGGACAAATCTGGTCGAAAGCTGTTTATTTGGTCTGCAATTACTCACCAAAGTAGGTGGATTTCCTAATTTCTAAACATATTATTTTGGGGTTTTCTTGTCCTAGCTTTTTGAATTCCAGTTCTGGCCCGAATACATCTCTGAAATGATGGGAATAGACTGATCCAAATCCAACAACTACAATTCAACTGTGAAGAAACCATTTCTCTAGAATTATATCAAGTAGAACTTAGTTAGACCACTTTCTGCTTGAACATAAAATGCCATAAACTACAGTTGGTTGCATTTTTTTTTTATTTGTCACACATTACAAATGTCGTAAAAACAGATAAATAGATGGATGGATGGATGGATGGATGGATGGATGACCACAGTAACCCACCATGACAAAGACTGAAAAAGATTAATCACATGAAAACGGCAAACCCCTGCCTACTGGGACCTAGCCCAGCCCGTCTGGTCGAATTCCAACGAAAAGCGAATGCAGTACAAATTCCTGAGAAAAAGTCAATGGCCATGATAGAAAGGAACCAGAACAGCCAGTGCACCATAGGACACTGAGCATGGGGCCCAGCAGGCAATGAGGCCAAGGCTGCCAGTTTAGCCTCCAAATTACCCAAATGTCAATCCAATCAAGCCACCATGGAATGTGCTGGACAAACAAGTCACATCCCTGGAGGCCACACTTCACAACCCACAGCACCCAAAGAATCTGATGCTGACATCCAGGTGCCAGACCCCACAGCACACCGCTAGATGCCCTTCGGAGCCAAACTCCAAGGAACCAGAACCACCTCAGTGGCACAAGGGGAGCCCAAAACCTAAGTGAACTTAATGTTAATGTTTTTCAATTTATGGCTGATCTACTGTATATGTATATATCACAGATTGAAATAAATTTCCCCAAAAACCTTTCATAGAGGTACTAAAATTGGGAAGAGATTCCAGGGAAGTCTAACCACTTGAATTTTTATACTAATAAAAAAAAAAACATTTTTAAACCAAAGTAGAACAACAAAATCTTATTGGTGGACATAAATAACTTACATGTGACTTGCAGAGGGAACTGGTGGGGAAGTGCTCCATATAAACATGGTACTCCATGCTCAGCCTGTCCACCCAGCTATGGAGGAAGATGCAAAGACAACCAGTGCTATAAAGGTACATCACAGCATTTAGTAGTTATAAAATTTTGTGGTGCAACAAAGACATTTTTCATCCTCTCACTTGGGAGATTGTGAGTTCAAATTCTGAAAATGCCACAGACATCCATGGCCAGGAGTGCAAGAGAGTGCAACCAGTCATGAAAAGGATAGAAAACCTTGTCCCCTGACAATCAGAGTGTCAATAACCAATCTGTAACAATCTTCTTGCTTTCAGCAAAGTGTTTTTATCTACCATGTGATATATTATCAGCAAAAGTTGAGTTCCCACAGTTTTAACAACTTTAAGTTGGTAACTATTTGCAAAATGACAACTTTTGAGAAATAATAATTGTGGGGAAAAAATATTGACTCTTGAGGCACATTTGGGATTTGAACTCACAACCTTGAAGTCACATAAGCTTAGCAACTAAACATATTGTCTTCAGGCAATATCGCCACATTGTTTTGTATTTCTTGTTACAGAATACTGGAGTTTTTCTAATAAATCATGACTTACTCCACTCAGGTTGGTTTCCAGACCTGACTCCATGTGTCCTGTTTGATTTATAGATGACAATCAATACTACTACGAGGAGACGGAGCAAGACAACGTCATCGAGCCTGAAGCACCGATCACCACAAAACGTCCCGACACATACTCACACACAGACAGCATGACCGTTGTGAGCACCGAACAGATGTGTAAACATGTTTTTTTATTTATTTATTTTTTTCAAATAGACCTAGTTTTGTTGTTCATAGAAAGAAAACGTCTCTTTTAGAAAATGCAAAAATTCCCAGCCCCTCTCTGGAAGGACCGATCTGACCCCACCTCACTGTCTGTGGCTCAACCCCTTGGGCTTTCTGCCAGTGTTTACTTGACATAACAACCTTTAATTGTTTGGATTTTAGATTTGTTATTCATAAAATCATGATCTCATTAGTACATTTGCATAACTCTGTACTGCACCTTTCCAGCTACTTTCTCATGTTGCTTTAAAATTCATATTGACACTGATCGCTAACAAACGTGGTAAAAAAAAAAATACTCAGCCAGTTTCAAAAGCTTATTTTATTAAAAATCTTTTTTTTTTTTTTTTTTTACATTTTCTTGATGTTTAGCAGGTTGGGGTCTGTCGTGTCTCATATTTCTCTATGCATTGTCAAACACATATGGTATATAATATTGTGAGCCTGACTCAGGAATGCAGGTTTGGTTTTCTTTTAATAGCGAGCTCCTTGCTGAGACTGTTTGCTCGTGGGTAGTTGAAGGTTTGCGGGATTTAAACAACTTCCTGAAACCCAAGTAGATGAACTAGCAGGACCAGAAATTCCTTAGTCTGTTCTTTGAAAGCAACAGGAGAAATGTGCAAAATGCAAAATGAGGAATGTGCATTGACATGTAAAACTTTGCTGTACTGTTGTTTTTATTTTTTTCAGCACAAATTGTAACATGTGACACAAAACTTCGAGACCAGTGCAAAGGCACGACATGTAACAGGTACGAATGGTAGCAAAGACTGATTAATTACTTACCAGCCCTACTATGAGTTTTTTTTTTTTCTTTACTTTTTTTTGTAAATTCCTAAAACAGCATAGGGTGATACTGAGATGGAATTACAGTCATTCAGTACTAATTGAGTTGAAAGCATGTTCACTATAAACATATTGTGAATGTCCTAGGATGAGTACAGAATGAGCTTTATGATTACAGTAGCAGTTGAGTATACAGTACATAAATTGAGATTATCAAAAAGAGCATGTAAGATTTCAAAGTCTGTTTGGAGATATGTAACTAAATATTAATCCTTAATACCTGGTTTAAAAAAGTTTATTGGTAATGCACTTACAGTTTTGGACTACTGAATGTTGTTTTCTGTATAGGTATGAATGTCCAGCTGGATGTTTGGACAACGCTGCAAAAGTGACTGGAACTGTGTTTTATGAAATGGTAAGCATTTTTTATCACTGCTAAGAGTGGTCTGTAAGCATTTTACAATATTTAAGCAATAATCACTCTCACCCTGCGATCTCATGCCTCAAAAAGTATCACAGCCATACTGATATTTATTATAACTGCAATCTTGCTCATGCCTTTATACTGTACAAAAGTTCTATACACAAGAAATTAAGTATGTGAATTTGTAATACATGGGGATTTCAAGTCAAACCAGGACTGTTACAGTATTTACTGTGAATGAAGGGTGAAATCAAAGTCCTGGTTTGACTTGAATCTATCATATATTGTACAATGTTATAGTCAAATGTTCTGTTTATTCTGGCTATTGGAAATAGATCCTGAAGAAGTGATGTTCACTTTAGCTAGCTAACATTGATTTGTACATTTTACTTAAAAGCTTTGCTATTTATCCTCATCTGATAAGCTTTTGACAAGTATTTTAACAAAAACAAGGTTATACATTTAACTTAAAATTACATTCCTGAAAAGTTTTTTTTTTTTTTTTTTAAGTATTATTAGTGTACAATTAATAAAACACTTTAGTAGATGATGTTTTGGAAAATTATGGACTCTTGGGTTTTATCAGTAACTCTGCTTCATGGTGGGCCACATTACACTTCATTGTCACTGATTATTTGCCTATAACAGCATGCTTGATTTTCAATGGGGTTTGTTTACCAGATTAGATTATTCCATTCTACAACTTATCTAGCATCATCTTTTTCAGCATTCGAGTATCTGCAGGGCTGGCCTTCATTACGGAGCGATCGATAACAATGGTGGCTGGTTGGATGTCACAAGGAAGGGTAGACAGGAGTTTTTCATCAAATCACACAAAAATGGAGTTCAGTCTCTTGGGTGAGTCAATTAAAGAACAACTAATGGTGTAAATTTGTTACTTTACTAGTATTGTAATGTAACATAATGAATGTGTGGTTTACAGAAAATATCAGAGTGCCAACGCCTTCACTGTATCCAAAGTGTCGAGTAAGTATAATTTAAAATGTTGTACCTGAGTAGACAAATGATAAACATGGTAGTGTAATCTTTTATTTTGTCTTGCAGTACAAGCTGTTACATGTGATACTACAGTGTCTTCATTGTGTCCATATGAAAGCCCTGTTAGACACTGTCCCAGGTAAGGAGCCTAGTTTTACAGGTTTTTTATTATGATTAGGCCTTGCTGGGATTCGAATCATGTCAAAACTAAAGTGTTACAATGTGCAATAAAATGTTAGACTTGAAAACCATGAATTATAAAAATCACACATAATAATAATAATAATAATAATAATAATAATAATAATAATAATAATAATAATTTATGCATTATAGAATCTACTGTCCCCAAAACTGTCTGCAAGAATACCCCCAGGTCTCCAGAGTCTTCGGGACCAAAATCTATTCAGATGTAAGTAGTAGTAGAAGTAGTAGTAGTAGTAGTAGTAGTAGTAGTAGTAGTAGTAGTAACAACAACAGCAATAATGATAATAACTTTTTGACTTTTTTTTCATTTACATGTTAGATCTTAAATCTTTATTTCAATCAGATTTTATATAAACAAGCAATTTTTCAGCACAAGTTTCCTCCAGCCCACCCTGTGTAATTAATGCTGTGCTTCATTGTGGTCTTCTTGACTTTCACCTTCCTATATTGTCACTTAAACCCCATCAGCTTGTAACTCATAAAACCTGTAAGTGGGTCCAGACATCCTCGTTTTTTGGTTGTTGTATGCTTGAGCGTGAATGGTAAAGATTTGTATTTTTGTTCAATTTCTGAAAACCAGTAAATTATATATACACCATATTCCCAGAAAAATACAGTTTTTTAGTTACACTTAATAATTTATAGTACCTTGTGACTAATGTGTGTTAAAATGAGTAACTGAATAATAAATGCATTGATTTAATGCTTGGTTTTAATGTTTAATGTGTTTTCGATGTCTAATGGGTTAACATGACTGTTTTTCTTCATCAGAAATCCAGTATCTGCAGATCAGCAGTTCACGCTGGCGTGATAAAGAACGAGCATGGTGGCTATATCGACGTGATGCCAGTGGAAAACAGGCATTACTATTACAGCTCCTATCAAAACAACATTTTGTCTGAGAGGTACAGAACAAAAGTTCAAAGCTAATCATTTATATCTATTTAATGATAAAGTGTGTGTTAATCACATGAATCTGTTCATGAGAACAGAACATAAAAATAAGTGCCAATTTGATGTGTGTAATGATTCAGGTTACTTCATAGAACTATTATGATTTTTGTGCAATCAGATTGCAAACGTAACATTAAGCTGCAAACACCACAAGCACATGAGAACATAATTTAGGTTGCTAATGTACCATGAGAGGCAGGGTACAAGCCTGTGAAATGACTGTAAATCGGATTAGAAACAAAAACCGTACCAGTCACACTCAAATATAAAACCAGAGATTATAAAAGAGTCCAGTACCATGCACTGATATCATGCACTGATGAGGTAAGAAAACAATAGTTTTCTTCTAATCACTTTCAATGGCTTTGTATTTTGATTTGTGTAAATTAATTTCAGTTCACAGAAAAAAAAGTGATATCAACCATGCTAGCTTATTTGTGTAATTATTAATGTTAAATAAAGCAAAAATGTTAATGTGAAATGTTAATTAAAAACTGACTGTTAAATGCTTAATGTTCAAGGCATTAAACACATGCAGAGAATTGGCATGTCCAAAGTCCCCACAGTGTGTGAATGAGTGTGTGTGCTTGTGTGCCCTGCGATGGATTGGCACCCCGTC
Organism: Heterobranchus longifilis; assembly: GCA_028570985.1. Taxonomy (NCBI): domain Eukaryota; kingdom Metazoa; phylum Chordata; class Actinopteri; order Siluriformes; family Clariidae; genus Heterobranchus; species Heterobranchus longifilis. Next base: position 6,012,502 of record JAOVVB010000027.1, on the reverse strand, counting down.
TATGGTGTACCCTACCACGTGCTTTGAGTCCTGTGGGATAAGCTCCAGGCTTTTAGAGTACAGGATAAGCAGTATAGAGAATAAGTGAGTGTGTTCAAGGCATGTGCTGATAATTGGTTTGATGATATAGTCCAATATTTAGCATGCATGCCCAATATAATTAATAATTGTTAGGAATGTATCATTTAATTAATCCTAAGGCTTTAAGTGAATCAATAAGGATAAATTAATAAACAAACAGCTTAAAATTAATCCATGTGTACTGGTTTTGCACACTGAGACTGGAAGTCTGCATCTATGCTGTTTACTTAAATGACATAAATTAATAAAAACCCAGCATTGAATGTCATAGAACAAATTGAATTATTAAATGTCAAAGTACAGTATGAATATAAGTATGTCTTATACACTGCCATATTTTATTGTGCATTGCTATTGTAATGTTGCATGCACTATAAAAAAGACATTTAAGCAATTGAAAATACATTGAATAAAGTCAAATCTATCTAGTTTTAAGCTTATTTAAATGCTTTTAAAACAAATCAAACTTAACATGTCTTATTCTAGCAACAATTATTTTGATAATTTTTAAGATTCCATATTTTACTATTTTTTTAACGTGTTACAGCAGTTCTCAGAGCTCATCAAAAGTGTTTTAATGTAACCCCTCAGATTTTTTCACACTTTAAACACCCAGTAATGCATTTGTCTTAAAAATATACTGTTTCAGTTTCTATATAAAGGAGCTACTGCAACAAACAGTAGAACAGCAGAGCTAAGCAACAGGAGTGAACAGCAGAGCTAAGCAACAAACTGGGTTTGGGTATCTTCTTATATGAGGTCACATTAGGGGGGAAAATCTAATTCACTTGTTTAGTTTCCGGCCAATACAAATATGGCTAATAAATGTTTTTTTCTTACTTTTTTAGACCTAGTCCAAAATGACTAAAAGGGGATTTTTGCATAATTTTTAAGCAGTTATTTTTTAACTAAGCAAATGTATCTCTTAAAACAAGAATGTCTCAAAAAATTAAATAATCTTTCATTTTGATTTATTGTAATCTTATAATAAAAATACAAGAGAGATTTGATGATATTCAAGATATTTTTACTTGGTAAAATGACCGCTTTTTGCAGTTTGGGAGAGATCTAAATAGTAACATTGAGTCAAATGAGCTGCATGCCTGAATTTCAATGTGTTGGCGCCGAATCATTTGACAAAGGCAAATCAAAAGAGCAACCCTATCAAAATATTTATAAACGCTCGATTTTCCCGGATCTGCATTTAAATGTGAAGGAAAGGATGCTAAAATTTGGGTGTATTTGCATTAGCATAGTCAAAGCCCGAGAAACATAAAAGACAGGCAGCCTTATTAGCCATGTACTTTAACTGAGTGAAAGAGAGCAGTAAGTATATCTTAAATGCCAACATGATCGATAGAGAAACATACAATACTCAATTCGCACTGCAAGATACCCCTGTTCTCACTTTTTTAAAATACTTTTCTTGCCATCTTTCAGTATGTTTGAAATGTTGCCGATGAATTGTTCTCTAATCCATTATGCTCTGTCTCTTGCAGCATGCAGAACCCTCCAGGAGGAAAAGCTTTCCGAGTGTTTGCAGTCATTTGAGTGCATCCTGAACTAGAGAATTACTTTTTTTTTTTGGTCTAGTGGTTGTTTACACTAGTGATTACAGAGCTAAATACAGTTAGAAAGTATAGAACAATGAAGAGATATGTACATATTTGTTATGTTTTCTTGAACTTGTTTCACAGATGTTACATAACGTTTTGTTTTTGTGATGTTCTCATCCTGACTTTAAGGCATTTATTTAGAGGAAAATACAGGGAATATCCAAAAGGTCCAAGAGGCTGAGTACATTATTAGAACAGTTTTATCATATGATCATTTTATGCCAGATCATTTTGTTTTTGTTGGCTGAAGATACATATATAAACTACATATAATAATAATAATAATAATAATAATAATACTGTATATTTATAGCTGTACTCGAACTTATTCAACCTCCATTGAAAATTAGTTTTTTTGGGCAAAATTACAGACTTGCAGCTGTTTGTAATAAATCAGTGAAACAAGAGCAATTTAAATAGCTTAACACAACTAATATAACGTGCGTTTTCTCCAAAGTAAACACAAAATGCTACTTTGAATGACTACTACAGTATCATTATTCAACACCTTGATAAGAAACATCTTCAGTACTTAGTAGTGCTCCGATTAGCTATTATGACTTGCTGCAAACGCCATCATTAAATTTTGAACTTGCAAAATAGGCTTCCTACTGTATTTCTATCCTTGTCCTTGTTTGTGCAAGTCAATAATCTTTTCTCTAAAGTTTATAGACTACTCTGTTGGCTGACATGCAGTCAAACATCTCGATCAATAAATCTTTAGAACAGCCAGGTATTTAATGTGTTCTAAATCAAATACACCTGAGGCATCTAATTAGTTGCATATGGTGTGCTTGGGACACTTTGATTTACAAATTTGTGCTCTAATGAAGGATTTTATTCAGGGGGTTAAATAATTCTGAAAGTGCAGTAATCATTGGGTTTAATTTAAAGAAATCATTTGTTATATTAATTGTGTTGAGTTATTTAAATTGCTCAACACAAATTTAAATTGTTTCACTAAATTAAAAACAGCTGCAAGTTATTAATCTTGGCCAAAAAAAAAATCAATATTGGGTTGAATAATTTTGAGTGCGACTATATTGCACTCAAAACTATATGTGTATAGTTAATCATTAAGTAATGCACTCAGACTTTTGGACCCCACTTTATATAACCATAACTTACCTATACCAGTATGTGGCTTTGTGGAAGACAGTACTGACTCGCATTGAGAAAATGAGACATGAAAAGGAAATCCACCTGTAGTCGAGCAATATGTTTGACATGTTGGGGTGTAAATACAGTTGGATATGCAGGTAGCTAAGATGATTCTTTTTATTTTGAAAGGCTGTAAGAGAACATATAAGAGAAGAAAAGCTATAAGAGAATTTTTTCTCAAACACTTTAAGCCTAAAATACACTAAAAGACAGAAAATACTATTTTATATTATTTACAATATGATACAGCATCACTTTAAGATACAGGCTAACAATGTATATTTGCAGGATAATGTGCGCATATCAAGTCAAATACTGAAACAAACAAGCAATAATAACATAACAGTCCTCTATTGTTGCACACTTTGGCTTAATTTAGCAGTTTTTCATTACTTAGCTGCTATTCTATAAAATAGCTCTTTGAAACTGCAATACTATACTACAGATTCTAATATACTAACAAAATGATAAAGAAGCTAGCTACAAAAGTATTTTCTTTTCTATTTAAGTAAAAGTATAGATGGTTACTATAGTGAATCGACCTGAGTGAAAGGAAAAACTATCTACAGTTAAATATAATATTTTTTTGGACGGGAAAATAAATAATAACTAAACCAAATTACCAATCATAAATTGAATAATATTCAATTAAATAGCATTCCTGCCCATTTGGAACGAATGTTCAGTGGCATTAACAACAACAACAGCAACAACAACATTGAAAACAATTACATATTCTATATTTACCAAATTTGAATCTACTTTTTTACTTTAGATTTAGATTTGATGGCAAATTACTGTTGCCTACTGACTGACAGTCATGTGCAGTTTCATTTTATATTGTTAAATTTTATTTTTAAAAGCATACAATTACTACAAACTACAATTACTCAAGTAATTTCACCCTGTTCAGTTGACTGAGGAGCAGTGCTGCTTAAACAATATAAAGAAAGTGGGAAACCTATAGTAGGAGTGAAAAGTTTGCATCATTTATGCATTTGTTTACTCTTTTTTACTACATAGTCTTGTAGA
>JAOVVB010000027.1:5987211-5998137 GCA_028570985.1 Heterobranchus longifilis | reverse complement strand
GTGTGTGTGTGTGTGTGTGTGTGTGTGTGTGTGTGTGTGTGTGTGTGTGTGTGTGTGTGTGTGTGTGTGTGCTTATTTAAACCAGTGCAGGTAGTTTGAGTTGACAGTGGGAACACACATGTTGTTGCTGCACGAGCCGCCGTAGCTGGGAGGGCACATTGAGCAGGGCACTCCCACTTTATAGGGAGCTTCACCAATCCAATTACCCCTAAAAACAACAAAAACAGAAAACAATATTTAGAATTCCCAGTATGGTCAAGCTCAAATCCCAAGCATACGTCAGCTAACTGTTTCTGGGAGTCCAACAGGGCAAAACTACAGTAACTGCCGTCTTCTCTGTGTGGGAGGGGCGGTGACATTAGCCAATCATGGTGGTCTGTGAGCTTGTGTATGCAGAACAGGGTAGATAGCACTGTGAAGTAGCAAGAAATAGATGCATTGAATCTGCAGAAAAAGGAAAGTAAATACTGTATATTATCCTTGTCATAGTTATGACCTGCACCGAAAGCATTTAAAAGATATAAGAAAAAAAAAAACAGTATCGCGTTGAATCTATTTTAAATTGTGATGCTACTAAAATGGTTTAGAAGCATCTCAACACTTATTTTTCCACCATAAAAATGCCATGATCTATGTATAAATACATGCTTTAAATCTCTGAACGTATCTCATTATAGACAACCCTTGCCTCTTCATTTCATTACACTTATTATTCTGTGCTAATAGCTATGGCGAGGGGCCACATTGTGGAAGTGCAGCCCTGTATTTCTGAATCCAAAGAGACATCTGGTCGACAGACATTTGGGAATTGTTAACATATCTGGACTCCCTGCCACTATAAAACTGCTCTGTATGGGCTTAAAGTTTCCATATTTGAATATTCCGTTAACAAGTTAACTCAGATCTCAGAGGTCCCTTAAGATAATGCATTTTTCCAGACTCTCTTTATTTCACTTATCTTCCAAATGCGGCATTTTAGTGTGCGCTACTGTACCGCTGAGCCATTTCCAGACTTTGGAAATCCTGACCTCTCCCAGGATTTAAGGATACTCTGCACTTTCAATCACCGAAAAGTACATTGATCAGCTTTAACAATAAAAAAGCAAAAATTATGATTATGATAAGTATTGTGTCGGTTTTGCCACCTGGCAAGCTCTAGTACTTTGGAGCTTGACTCTACAAGACCTCTGCTGTGATGTCTGGACTAGGACCAGAAGGTTGGCAGCAGATCATTTGGGTGCTTTGGGCTTCCGGGTGTTCGGACTCTGTGGATCAGACCTAATTGCATCCCATGGGTATTGGGATCTAGGGAGTTTGGAGGCCGCGTCAGGGGCCTTGGGCCCTTTAACTGCCAAACCTTGTGCACGATGGTCTGTGGTGCACTGGGTGTTCTAGTGCCTTTCTATCCTTGCCAGCAATGATTGATTTATTTTAGTTGGGATCCTGCCCATGATCATGTCACCAGTTTACTGGTATATAATTGATAATCAATGTTAATGTGTTAACATTATGTGATGTTAATGGTATGGCTGATCGAGGTATACACTATGTGTTATTCCTACCAGTCACGGCCAAAACTTTGATTATCATTTTGTCTCTTTGTTCCCACTTGTTCCCGCCTGCCCTGTTTACTAATTGCCTCATCCTTGCCTACACCCTGACCCTTATCCTGATTCAGGTGTTTCTTTTGTTTTCCACTGTTAATAAAGCCCTGGAAACTTGCACTGGCCTCCAGACCTGCCTTTCAGACATCTAGAAGTTCTGACAATGTCAAAGTTTTAAATAGGAAAAGGGTGATTTTAATATTGTGGTAACAAATTTGACCCAAATACCGATCTAGATGAGTTAACAATGTAATGTTATGTTGTTTAGTGCAGGTGGACTGTAATCTTCTTCCAGCAGAACTGTTTTAAATTCTTATTGATTTCATTTACTTTCATTTAAAAAAAAAAAAAAAAAGCAAATTTCTGGTTGTTCCACTTTCAGTAAATATTTCAAATGGGACATTTAGACCCCAGCCAAAGGGTTAACATGGTGATACTAAGACACATCTGGTGTGTATTTCCTCAGGCAAAGGACCACTTACTGGGAATCATTGTACTCCTTTTGTCATAATTATCCTAAATCTGGTTCACATGTTGAAAAGTCACAAATCATCAGTCTTTTCAACATTTTTAGTTGGCATAAAAATAAATAAATGTTGAATTTTTGGAGCTACTAAATCCAAACCAATATGTCTATATACTGTATATTGTTCCTAAAAATGTAAAGTGGTACTGCCCTTTATTGCAGCAGCTGTATATGCTCTGAAATGAAATGTTACTCACTCATAATAATTCTCAAATTCATAATTTAATATTCAGGCCATATTTAGAGGAAGTTGCCATTGTTTAATACTGCTTTTAATTAGGGTCGTTAAATATTGTCTTTTATTCCTTCATTTGTTTTGACTTGGATTTTAATCAGGTTAATTTATTGGGTACAGAACTTTGAACAGAAGCCTTACAGGGAAACACAGTCAGTGTCACAAACCAAAAATATCCATCCAAAAGCAGTCCTGTAGCTACCACCCAAATAATCTGGTCACAAACGATCGTGTGTGGTCTGTACTCATTGATGGATTAGGTAGAGGAGGGCTGACATGTTACGGAGAGCAACAGATGGGCTGAAGTCGGTAATTGTAAATTTGTAAACCTAAATGGTGTCTGGACTCGATAACATGGCTAAGAAGAGTATACACAAAATATGTATAACTATCAGGGATAATCTATCACTTGTGTGTAGTATATAAGGAATAAAAGCATGATGGGGTGTGCTGTTATAGGTAATGAATCAACAATTAGATGATGTGATGCAAAGTGAGCGCCATTATCAGCCCAAAGTGCATTATTTTCCTATAACATTATATTCAGAAATCATTTATTCATCTTATATCACACTAAACTCTTAAGAAATTTAGTTATAAAAAAACTGCATGTCATACTTTTTTTATACATTTATAGTCACACTCAGGATTGTCAAATGAATGTAAAACACGATAGTTCTTATTATCACTTAAATTATAGTAGCTATAAATGCTCTTTCTGGCCTTTACTCTTCTGGCCTCTCTTTATTAAAGGTAATTATACAAATCAACTATTTTACAGAGAAATTACCACAAAATTAACACATGAAGACTGGAAACTGCTTAAAGGAACAGCTACTGTAGGCCTTTAATTGTTACCAAGCATTGACCCTGACTCTGTTTTTTTTTTATTTATAAAAGTTAAATAAACTTTTCCTATATTCTAGCTTTATATCTATATCAAAGAATATTCATTTTTATAGGTTAATGTTGTCTATTCTGTTGTAATAAAGTTAAAATCCTCATAAAGTAATACAGTAAATTCCTTCTTCCTAATCAGATTGCAGAATTCAACAGAGCTATGATGTGTATGGTAGCCACATGGTATACATGGATCTTAAGGACACCATACATTGCATTTATGGGAACTCTATAAATAGATTACAGTGGCTGTGTTTGTGTATGTGTGTGTCTTTGCTTACACTTACTTTCCTGAATAGTTGCACACCAAATACGTTGCTCTCCTCCAAACTGAGCCCCACACGTTCATATTGTGACACGTATGGATGGCACATCCGACTTTATTTGAAGTGGCCCAAACCATCTGCAATGAGAGTCCAATCAACCCAAGTTCAATTAAAAATACCCAAAAATGGAAAATAAGTAAATTATATCATATTTGAATATATTTTTTTGTTATTTGTGTTCACTGAGTATCTTTCTGCCTGATGTCCTAACTATGCAAACTACTTTACCCTATTACACTGGTATCATCATTCCTAGTAGGATTATTGTAAATGGCTAAATTACCTACATATTGTTAATCTTCAAAACAAGAATCGTGTTTATAGATTTACTTGTAATATCGTCCAAATAACTCGCTGACCTAATAAACTTACTTGTGTGTAATGTGTACACATGGGCCCGTAACATTTAAGAGGGCATCTGGGATTGCAGTCTCGTGGATAGGGGAAAGAATAATCTTTCACTTCATCATACCATGGCTTCACCAGCTGCAGGATGGATCTGTACCTAAAACATCCAAAAAGAAATTGCTACTAAAGATCTGCACAGCATTAAAGAAATAGAAAGACAAACAGATGTAGTTGACTGACACATAAAAAAAATGGCATACAATGTCTTAGTAATGCAACCAGAAGATTCAGGTCTCTGGAACTATACTGGAGTAATGAGCATGAAATCGCATTTTAATAATAGTGGTAGAGAGCGCTGTCAAACATGTGACGCCACAATCTGTTAACTGGGCTGAGATCTGATTATTGTGAACGTCAAAGCATATAATTGACATCATTTCCATACTCATTTAACAATTCAGTGAGCCCCTGTGACCTGTGGATTAGGGCATGGTCACATTGAAAGAGACCACGCCCACTGTTTAGAAGGGACTACCTTCTGTACCAAAATTTTCCACTTATTTGCCAGCCTTCTATATGGAATACAATATATTGATATGTTGCACACTATACAGTTTGTCTAATATATGTTTAAATCCAACATTATAGTTTATGAGTTGCTGGTAAATCTGAATATGTGAAAGACATACCTTCCAGTTCGTACAGAAAGGTTTTGCCCGAGGAATCTGAGAAGACTGCGAGGGCCGTGTTCCCAAAGACACATAGAAGCCCACTCTTCTGCTCTCTTAGCAAGGGTTTCATCCCAGACCTAAAATAAACCCAAAATGTAACATCAATTGCTGCAATTACTGATTACTAATTATCTTGCTGTAAACACACTTCTTAAAGAACTGGTCTGGCAATTACAGAATAGCATTAGGTGAATGAAGTACAAAACCAAATCATCAAGTAAGAATGACAATGCTGCTGGAAAAGTTTAGGAAGGAAAAAAAGAAGCACAATGTTCCCCTTATCCTAATTCCACCAGTAATACCACAGAGGATTGTTGGTGTGGTTTATTACACTATGTACATTTAGGGCCGATTGCAAACAAAACAAGACGGATTCTGTTCACTGGTATGTTTTTTTAATAATTTTATTTTATATAATTTTACTTTTTTTTTTTTTATTTCATCCAATAGGAAATAACCAGACAAATGAAGCCTTGTTAAAGGAATATGTTGCCATGTGTTTCCATTTACTGTTTCCATTTTAAGAAAGACCAATCATGATATTATTTGGGTAAATCGAAGCTGCAACCTAGAAGCTCTTCATTAGTTCAGAACGTACACATATACAGTATAAAATCTCTCCGAAATAAAGACGGGACAAACCCTGGTTCTAAAAAATTAGCCCAATGCAGATGTGCCAAAACGTGCAGTTTCTCGAAAGACCCTCAAAAGGGAGTCAATCCCCATAGACCCCCATGTTAAAATGCATAACTTTACAACAGAAATAAATGTTTGCAGCCTGGAACAAAAAGAGATTTGGTATCAATAGCTAGATTTTCCATTCATGACAACTGTACGGTGTGAATTTTTATATAGCTTCAGTATATAAATCAGTAAAAATTATATTAAGCAATGTAATATATAATGTATAATTAGAGGCATGACCGATTTGAGTGACCGCTACAAAGGAGAATGTAATGGAAGACAGATTTCAATCAAATGAAAAGTAGCATTAGCATATAAATTAATGTTAGCCACCTTAGCATTTTTGCTAAGCTAAAGCTAGCTTGTGGTAACTGAGGTAAGTAGGCATGTTCCACCCGTTTGCCCATGTATGGATTAATCGGGCTTTAGGTGGCGTCAGCTCCTGCTAAGGAATAAACAATGATTTCACAGTTAAGCTTCAAAACCGCTCTTCGGAAAACCTGTGGGTGATGTCAAAGAGGGTTCGTCAAGTATGTACATACAGTCTATGGTACCAAACAAAGAGCAATGCTCTCTCTGTGGTTCAGACATTAGACTACTAATTTGGAAGGTTGTAAGTTCACATACCGGCACTGCCACCATCAAGCGCTGAGTTGCGTAACTGTATGTCACTCTGGATAAGGTTGACTTTTAAATGCCATAAATGTACTCTTACTTCTTATTGAAGTGAGAAGCCCTGTGTAAAAGTAAAAGTAGGCTATCTTCACTGTTTCCGCTAGAGTCTATCAATCCAGATCATATTATTTCAGTTATAAAGATTTATATATAATAGCTGTACAAAATATGCTCCATTGAGGATATACTACTCCAGAAACACAAGAGTGTATAATATTACATGACTATTATGTGATTATATGTTTGGCCATACTATGCATGGCTCAAAATATGAAATACAGTATTTGGCTATAAAACACTACGTCTTGATCTGAAATCTGATCTCCGTGACGTGACCAAACAACTGACAGGTTTTTTAAGAAAATACCCGAAAAACTCTGGATAGAAGATGAAAAATGGCATTGGTAATTATGACCTTGCTTTCAACATGATCATGATTTTTGTTACTTTACCAAAAACACCAATGGATGTCCAAGGAAAATGAATCAATTCATCTTTAGAACCATCCTTTTCTAACTGTTTGTTAAGTATTTATGTCGCAGCTACTTTGGTGGTCTGGATCATTTGAATCCTTACAACAGCTGCACATTAGCCGGACAGTCAGAGACACATTTGTCGGAAAAGTTCGGCTAAAAATGTATGCAAAGTTCAGATCCCAGGCCACATTCCAATACACCTACTTGTGAGTTAACTGGAGCTGTTGTTATAAGATACTTGTTAGTGCTGTCATGACCAGCATTTTTGATGACCTGTATGTTACATTCTTACAACAGCACATCCCTATGTGTTATATTCTGGCACGGAACATCCCTAAAACAATTGACTTCTTGTTGTTAGTTGCTGTACATGAAGCGAGAAGCCATTTGTTTTGTTTTTTTCTTGCTAAGACAAGTTGCAGCTTGTCGTATTACTCAGAAATTGCAAGGTCCTACATTATCTTGAATCAGTTCCTATGTCTGAGAACTTAAACAGTTACAAAACAGTAATATTTATATAAACCCTGTGATTGTGTTTAGATTCAAATAAACTCTTTAAATCATCAATCACGTTTTTAGGTTCATGACAAGCAGCAGGAGACAAAATGTGGCTTTTTCTATCATCACTGTGTGCTATTAGCACTTTCTTAGTGCTAATAATCAGAAAACTAAACTATGAATCATGTTCAAGTCAAACTTTTGATTGTGCAGAATAACAAACACGGTTATAAGAGAAAAAAATGCACTTAGCCTGGTGTTCCACTAGTGGATATAAGTTTTCTCATTTTCTCAGAATGTTGTACCAGGAGTTCCTGGGAGGCCAGACGTAAAGCAGGCAGTCTGATCATTTAACATATTCCAACATAATAGATCATTCAACATATTCCAACATAATGGAATGCATATGGAAATGGCCTGGAATGAGGTCAGGACTGCACATGGGATGTGGCAATAACTCCTAGCCGAGTTCCTGTAATGTGCAAGTGGTGTTGGTGAATGATTGTGTGTACAGTTCCCACGGACAGATGCATCTCTTCCACAAGTTGGTGACAAGTTATCTGTTGATTTTCAAGGATCTGGTGTTCCACTTGATAAATGTTCATGGGAACGACTACAACGGGTTCTGAGCAACCTCAGTCAGGATCGTCATTCACGGTCTATCAGTTTTACACCTTCATTCCCAAGAAATTTCATCACAAGTCCTGGTTTGACTTGAACGCCCCTTGTATTGATGCTGCATGTTATTGCTGACTAAACTAAATATGCTGCTAGTAATAAAAAGTGCTTTAAACTTTCCAACCAAAAAAAAAAAATGAAATATAATGTATTATAATAGTAACATTACATTATGTTCTATAAGTGTTAAAAAATCTTCTTGTTGATGAATTCTCTCACATTTAAGGTTATAAGGTGAAAAAAATGTTTGTGCCAATGCGAATGTTTAAACCAGGAAAAAGTGTTCTCCACCATGTGGCTTTAGCATCCCCATGTCACATAAGGGATGTGTTACTACTCTTAAATTGGATTTATAGGAAAATCACGGCACGTTTGGTTTCATGAATAGCTTTAGATATGGATAGCACCAGTTCACATTTAATACATGCCCGCAGAGTGTAATTTACTGTTTCATAAAGTGTATGGAATCCTATTCTCAGTGTGTAACTACACAGTAGTAAGCAAGAAATGTCCAAGATGGAAAGAAAATAAGTAAGTGTAGCTAGACAGTCATAATCTTAGCTATTAATCTTACTATATCTGTCAGCAATGTTTTACTATTCCATGAAAGTGATATTTTTATTAATGTAATATGCCCAGAAAGACTGATTTCCTCTTGCACTGAGAATCTGAACCCAGTGAACTTTATTCGGGTCACCCACACACACAAGTGAAGTAATCAAACTTTCTACCAAATAGTTTCATTTAATTAACATTTCTAACAGAAAAAAAAAGATGTTAGGATTAATACAGTATGCTTTCTTACCATGTGTTCCATGTTGGATGCTGGTGGAAAAACGTTTCCTCTGACTTTGTTGTGGTAATCGAGGATGGCCAGCCGGTCGTCTTGGGAAATGTACCTCTTCCGCCTGTTTTTTGGAAGGTTTACATGGTCCATGTGATATTTGAAGTTGTTGTCAGAGAAACTGGTGGATGGTGGAGCCGAGACGGTGGAATTAAATGTTGCAAGGACACTTGCTGCTCCACAAGACATGCAGATCAGCAGCAAATCGATGGCCAAGCTGTGCTCATTCATCATGACCTTCTGGAGGTTTGGATTCAGGAAATCCGTTCTTCAAGATCTGTCTGGTGGAAAAGTAAAAAAAAAAAAAAGTCTTCTCTGACTTGGCTGTTCACTTTTAGAAATTCTCAGCAAAAAAATTTTTTACAGATCTTTTTGACCTTTAAATAATAAGAATACATTCATCCATTAGTAAAGACCTACAGTATACAATAGTTTATATGTAACAATGCAGCTGCAGTTTAAAAGTCTATACCTTGACTAAAATGATTAAAGAGTGTCTTTGTTTGGAGGAACAGATCCTGTGTGTATGTCTATGTGTATGTGTGTGTTTGTATGAGTGTGTGTGTCCAAAAGCCGGCGTGTCTGTGAAACTCCTCCTGTTGTAAAAGACAAGATGACTGTGCTTTCAGCGTGGAGCTGCTGCCTTTTTATAGCACAGTGACTGTCACACAAAAAAAGAAAAAGCAAAAAAAAAAAAAAGTGGGGGGAGAAAAAACCTGCAGGGCTTCTGAAGGTGTTTGGAATCCCACCCCATCACCTGAAACACATCACTTGCAGACGTAATGCCTTGTTTCTCTCACCCGTTTCCTGGCAGGTTTCATCATAACATCTGGTTTTGGTTTGTACAGCTGGCAAGGGTCGAAAAGAAAACAGAAGATAAGCGAGGAAATTATCCACTGACCCCCGAAAGACAGATCAACACTGTGAAAAGCCGGCATTGCTTCAAGCCAGGGATGACGTCAAACCTCAACACAGGGAAAGACGTCTTTCTGAACATCTCCTGATGAATCATCCTTTAACGTCGCAAAACTAGGGAGACACTACATATGGTGAAATTTTAACAAAAAAACTAAATAATAAAAGAAAGAAACACTAAACATGCTGATATATGTTTAAAGATGTTTAATGGCAAGTGAAAAGAATAAAATAATGTAAAATTCGACAAGAAGATTATCGCATATTTATATATTTCATTTACAGAAGCCAAATAAAAGATACGTAATTATTATGAATTATTATGACATAATAAACATGATTTCGAAAAATTATTCCAACTTAACACAATTTAACACTACACACTTGACAATCCCATACAGTAGAATAAAATGTATGTAGCTTCAGGATGTATGCAGTCCCAGGATCTTGGTTCTGTACATCACATCAGCTTTATTACCAACAAGTGGTAGATCTGAGACTGTACGGTCAGGCACAGGCTCACTAAAACCTCATTGATTTGTTAAAGTGTCCACATGTGGTGACCATGTGCACGGTAGCCTCAGACTCTGGTTTCTGGCTAATGTGCTCTTCTGCTGTCGGGATTGTGTGTCATGTGAGCCTTCTGAGATGCTGTTCTGTTCACCATGATTGTAAACTGTGGTGTTTGTTCTTCGCTCCATTCTGTGTAAACTTTAGAAACTCCCAGGAGAGCAGGAGTTTCTGAAGTTACTGCAATCAGAGTTTTATTCCCATTCTGATATTTCCCAGGCTGACGTTAACAACAATTAAAGCTCTTGACCTGTTTCTGGATGATATGATTCATCATGTCATTGCCACATGACTCAGTGGCCGGATAAGTGCATTACAGTGCAGTTCCTGAATATGAGGTGTATATCTGCTAATTTCATCCCCTGACCTAAAAGGCTGAAGCTCTCCATAATACACTTGATCATTATGACAACTCACTTAATATGAATTGGGTCCCCTCTTTTGCCACCAAAATATCAATGCGGTTTAGCAATTTAAGCTACAGAAGATCTTCTGTTGGATCGGACTACTCAAGCCAGCCTTCACTCCCAAGTGCATCAGTGAACCTTGGCCGCCCATGAGCCTGTCCCTCATGCACTGTTTTTTTCATTCCTTGGACCACTTTTGGAAGGTCCTGACCACTGCAGACCAGGAACATCCCATATGAGCTGCAGTTTTGGAGTTGCTCTGACCCAGTCCTCTAGCTATCACAATTTGGCTCAGACTACCAGTAAACCAGTAAAACCAGTGAACCAGCGACACTGAGCTACGACTGCAGCAGGTGACTAGTCCTAATTATTCTGCTATTTGTCGTATTTGTATTTACGTATCATTACTAAATGAGCGAAATGAAAATGAAGCAAAGAATTAATTAAAGCTAGGACACTGCCGAGCACCGTGCTTATGAAGATTGTAATCGTAGCAGGAATTCCAGACG
>JAOVVB010000027.1:5929358-5946351 GCA_028570985.1 Heterobranchus longifilis | reverse complement strand
GGTTTCCTCCCACAGTCCAAAGATATGCAGGTTAGGCTAATTGGCGTTCCCAAATTGCCCATAGTGTGTGAATGGGTGTGTATGTGTGTGTGCCCTGTGATGGATTGGCACCCTATCCAGGGTGTACCCTGCCTTGTACCCTAAGCCTCCTGGGATAGGCTCCAGGTCCCCGCGACCCTGAATACAGGATAAAGCCATATAGAAGATGAGTGAGTGAGTGAGTAAAGAAATGAGGGGTGGAGCAAGATTTCTGCACAGTTCTGTATGACAGATTTTTGAGAAATGTATAAGACAAGCCTCTCTACTACTGTACTAATGTGAAAACGACAGTTTTAGGCAAATTCTTTGGAAGAATGGTTTTGTCATTCCAGTACACATTCAGTGATTATAGGATCTATGAAACGATGCATTGAAGCTGTTTTAATATCCCATGATGGATCAGTCTCACTAAGGCGGTTTATGTTGTTTTTCATCTAATTTATCGCGTTTCTTATTTTCATTAATAGAAAGAATTTAGTATTATTTATCTCATACAGGACAAAGACTTAAACTTTGGAAACTGCGGTATCTAAGGGAAGGTTTAAGAGTTGCTTTAGGAACCAGTCCAGGTTCGAATAATAAAGTGAGTGGGAATGCTTGGCATGGCAGATTGTACAGTGTTACAGGGCAATTTTTTAGCTGTTCTGCCCTGGTTGTGTTTATGCTCAGCTTGTTTAAACATTTGAAAAGCACATTTCAGACAGACGAGTGCAGCAGATTTCATCATAAACCTACAATGGGCAAACTTACAGGAGGGCCATTCACACACTCATGTCAACAGGCGAAACGGTTCAATCAGCAAATACCATAAAACACCAACTGAAAGAGTTTCGGGAAGAAAAGCCCCTCTTTCTCCAAATGCCTTTCAGTGGGGCACTGGTTTAGTTGACCTTCAAGTTCTGCTCATGACCGTAATGCCGCACTTTATATTTTTACAAAAGGTATAAAAAGAACTTCAGCTTTTTTTGTCAAATCAATATTTTTTACTGTGTGCACATAATGGAATTATGAATTTAAAAAAATTAAAAAACGTTAATGACATCCCATCTACCCTGTATCACCTTGCATCTCTTAATTTTACATCCAGTAAACACCTACACACCCGCTTTAAGGAGGACTTCAGATCAGGTAGACAGAGAACAGTCAGAGACTCTACACAAAAACATATTTCAATTCAATTCAATTCAATTTTATTTATATAGCACTTTTAACAATGGTCATTGTCTCAAAGCAGCTTCATAAAAATGAAAAAAAAAAATTGAAAAAGAAAATATATTTAAAATGATGTGCCAAAATATTTTTGAATATATAGTGTAGCTGGTTCAAATACGAACAACTTATGTACTTGCAGTACATACTGATAACATTAAAAGCTCTGACAGGTGAAGTAAATCATATTGATTCTCTCCTTATATTGGCACCTGTCAGGGAGTGGAATATATTAGGGAGTAATTGAACAGTCAGTTCTTAAGGTTGATGAGCTAGAAGGAGGAAAAATTTGCAAACATAAGGATCTGAGAGACTTTATCATGGACCATGTTTTGGAGGATAAAAAGCTGGGTTAGAGTCGTTTGGTGACACAAGTGGGACCTACACAAAATTAGGCAAGTGATGTTATTCTTATGGCTGATACAGTAGGTGTATACTATAAAAGCTGCACAAACCAAATGCATAAGCTGCCAGCCTCTGACTTTTGTACAACAATTGTTCTGGGCCACAAAAAGATCAAAGTTTCTTTCTGGTGATGAGACATGGATTCATCACTACGAGTCTGAGAGTAAATGGCAGGGTATGGAACGGAAACATCCTCAATTGCCAACCAAGAAAAAGTTCAAAGGTCAACCATCAGCTGGAAAATTTATGCTTTCTCAAGTTTCTCAGAAAAAAGGTTCAAAAATCAACAGTGCTGCTTACAGTGAGATGTTTATTGAAAAGCTGATGCCGAAAATATTAATTTGAAAATTTTGAAAGTTTGCACTCAGCAAAAACTTTTTTGTTTTGAGGTGTTAAAGCATCCTCTGTCCATAGTTCTGATCTTGCTTCATCGGACTTTGAACCATTTGGCCCCCCCGAAAGCATGAAAGCAGTCCTACGTGGGCGAAGATTAGCTTCTGATAAAGAAGTTTGTAAAGTTTGTAAAGAAGTGTGTAATTATGTTAGTTCTTGGCCCCCAATGGTATGTTGTTATTAACTTAAGTCAAGTGGGAATTCATTCACACCTATCCCACACACTCACTAACCCAAGCTCAGGATTGAACCAAGGTCTCTGCAACAGGGAAGTAATTGGCAATGAACCCAATTAAAATGAGCCTTACTTTAAAAATGGTACAATTATGTGTAGAAGTAAACGCATCAGAAGTACACAGGCAGTAATGCTTTAATGAAATTTTATTCAGTGTTGTGTAGATGCAGAAAGCAATCCAGTACAACTGGCAACATCATCAATAAGCAAGGCCATGTGAAAACAAATGAAAATATTGAAGCAAGGAAAGGCTGAAAATCAGGACAGGATGAATTTCCTGGACAACTAGATGTGTGCCCTCTCCCTGCTTCCAGGTGGAGGCACAAAGAAGTGAAAAAGATAAGCAAGGACGTCTTCATTAAGTTGATTCAATGTCGGTCATCTAAAAAACATTATAGATAAAGTAAAAGACTGACCCTTAATTAAAAGACCTAAGGTGTCTCGATCAATGCTAAAATGATAAAGGAAATTTAAAGAAAGCTGTGTAAAAACATTTAAAATGCATAGCTGATTGTAGAAGTTAAATTTCCACTTTTGGAGAAAAGGATGGTGGAAACTCCCATCAGACAGACAGAGAAAAAGAGAGAGACACTCTGGCATGGGAGAAAGACAAATATCATCCCACACAACTTAAGGTGCTGTGGCCGCTGTCCCAGTCTGAAACAGGGAGGAGTTCATGGAAACTTTCAGAAAGAGAGCAAGAGAAAGTGATGGATGCTGCACCACACATTCCCAATCCAAAATAGACTTTCTGCATTTACAATAAAAGCAGTTATTAATAACAAAGCTCACACCAAGCAAATCAGTCATTTGGATGTGGCTTTTCAGACATTTTTGTGGGTTTGTTAAAATATTCAAAAATAAAAATAAGTCTTGTTCAATGCTTGATGTAGACCTTTGATAAGACTCACTCAGGAGGTTTTTTTTTATTTATCCTTTTTTAATTTTTATAAACACGTTTTCACCTCAAATCACCCCATGCTGGTTGATTTTGGGCTTCCCTGTTTTGAATTTTCTTAGCAGTATTTAGCCAGTGCAATATGACAGTATAAACTGCACATGTAAAACCACCCATCCAATCAATAACTAGCAGACATTTTGACAAAAATGAAATATCGCTTTCATTTAGACCACAAATTGAAACTATTCATGATTTTGAAAACAATCTGGGAAAAAATGATTGCCCATAATTGCATTTGTGGGGTGTATCATCCAAGTAAGCCAAAAATAATGTTTTCCCACTGCGCAAATGCTACAGACTGCGTGCGGAGAAACATTTTGTCACAAATCCAGGGAGTCGTATACAAGTGCAGAATAATTAAACAGCAGGAAACAAACAAAGGGAAACAGGAAAAAGAATCTATGAAACATATGAAATCCAACATACAATGCATGCAACATATAATGCAATTATGGAGGGAAAACACAAAACCTAAAAAGGGTAGGTAATTAAGGGAACACACAACTGTGAATTGAAGGAATTGTGCATGGGGAACGTGACCATTTTTTGGCATCCATCAAACATTTTAGGCTCATAAAAAGTTTGATCAGAAGTGTATATCTAAGAAAAGAATCAAACACTTGAGCAGTTGAGTGGGTAATAAGAAGACACGGTGGTGCGGCACAGCCGAACATGATGCAACCTACTGTAAAGATGCTTTGTTTTTTTTTATTCATTCACCTTATGCACAGCAATTTGCCAACATGAACATGTTCCTGTTTATTACGGATACACACAGTCATTCTTTTTTGGAGTTAATTAGAGAGCCAAAATGCACTTTTTTATAAAGAAAACATAAAGGTCAAATAGCAAAAGTCCTTTCTAATTAAGACTTAAGATAAAAATTAAAGGTCACATATTATATTTCTTTTTAAACAAGTTTGCATCAGTCTCGAAAGGTCTCCAAAATGTGTGTTATTCCAGCTGGAATACAACTCAGATTATACATTCTGGCACAAACTGACCCCGAATCGGCACAGCAGTCCATCTGATCCACACACAGCTTGGCACAGGTTATACACTGGATGAACTTCCTGATGCAAACCTCCCATTTTATCCGGTCTTGGGAGCAGCACTGCATCCAGTGGCTGGGGTTTGGGCATTGGGTAGGAATTGAACCTGGGCCTTCCGCAAGGCAGGTGAGAAACCCACCACTGAGCCATCAATGCCCTGCTAGCGTTATTTACTGTAGGTCTTTAAAAAGAGTCGAGCAGAATTGAGTGGAGCTGAGCACTGAGCCGAGGGAGGGTCTCTTTGTGTATGATGTTACAATAGGAGGATTTGCTTGTTTAAGCCCCAGCCAATATAAAGATGAAAAAGGCCAAACAGCAGGGATTTTTTTATGTGTGTCTGTGTGTGTGTTCCCATAGACAAGAGACCCATCTGAATGTCTACAAATGATTAAGAAGTGAATTTTCCATAACAGGTCTTCTTTTAAGAATTATTTTTTTAACTCTTACCACAGACACTAATGAACCCTTTAATTATTTTTGCCTTACAGAATGCTTCACCAGAACGATGACAATACCTTCTCACTCACCATACACATGAAAAAAGCCAGTCAGACACAGTGAGTATAGAAAAGAATCGACCCCTTTTAAATAATCACATTTTGTTGATTTGCAGACTGAAATGAAGACAGACATAGTTTTTGTTTTATCCAGCTGTATTTACTCAGTGCAACTTTTAACATCCAAGTGAAAGATATATCACCAACATGTCAAAAGAAAATAGAAAAAAATAATAAAAAGCAGAATGACTGATTTGGATCATCATGTGGCCTGATATGATTAGCTCAGCATGAAAAGCTGGAACCCATCAGTCCCTGGTAGTGAACCTGAAGCAAACAATCAACTATGGAAGGCAAAGCACTCTCAACAGATCTTCAGGATAAAGTCAGGCAATGGATACAAACAAATTACCAAGGCTTTATCACTGCCTAGAAGCATAGTGAAGTCTATTATTAAGAAGTGGAAGGTATTTGGTCCAACACAGACCCTTCCCGGATCATGATGTCGCTCCAAACTGGATGAAGGAGCCAAGATGAAACTGGACAGAGATGCTACCAAGAGGCCTACAGCAACTCTGAAGCAGTTGCAGGAATTTCCAAAGACGTTATGGTCAGATGAGATTTAAACTATAACACCAAATAATATGTCTGTTGGAAATCCAATTCAGCTCACCATTCAAATAACACCATTCCTACAAGCATGGTGTTGGTAACATCTTGAGGTTATGAGGTATTTCTCTGCAGCGGAGACTGGAGAACTTGTCAGGATAGAAGAAAAATGGATGAGCAACATACCGTCAAATTCGTGAGAAAAATCTGCCAATCTTTGCCAGAAAGTTGTCAGAAGGAAGAAAGTTTACTTCCCAACATGACGATGACCCAAAGCAAACAGCAAAACTGACCACACAGTTGTTGAAGGAGAAAAAGGTGAATGTCCTTGCATGGCCTAGTCAGAGCACAGACTTAAACTGCATTGACAATCTTTGGAATAACTTGCAGACTGTAGTCCACAAATGGTCACCATCAATTTTAACTCAACTTGAGCCGCTCTGCAAAGGAGAGTAGGCAAATAAAAACATGTTTGAAAATAGATGAGCAAATCTATGTGTGGCATTGAGAAGGTGATTAGCTGCACCAGTTTATAAGTCATTTTTAGGAGGGGCTGGGGCATCCATTTCAATATTAGTGATTCTGTTTTGTTTTTTTGTTTTTTTTCCAATTTTTGTCTGACATTTTGGTGTTATATTCTCACCTTGGATGTTAAAAGTTGCACTTAGTAAATACAGCTGGATAAAACAGAAACTGTTTGCCTTCATTTCAGGCTGAAAATGAACGCATTTTCAGGAAAAATGTGATTATTCTTAAAGGAGAGTGATTCTTTTCTATACCCACTATAGATGTTTGGTGCTAACAAATTCTGATTTGTACAGTGGCGGCCAAACGAATGAGGTCAAGTTATGTTATGTATTATATTTCTCTATGTGAACATAACAGGTGATTTCACTAATGAGTTCTGGCTAATTTTGGCCAGTTTTCTGGCCAGTTTTGCCAATTAACTGAAATAGCAGTGAAAAACTAGCCATGTGGCAATTGTATTTAGCTTCTGGGCCTATAGCCTGGGTCATCTCCAGACCTAAAACCACTAGTAACCTGTTGGACAAGAAACCATGATTTTCTTGTACTGTATATGATTTTCATCATCAGAAAACAGGCATGGATCGAGCAAGTGATACCAGAGCATCCACATCCAGAAGGTTTTGTTGAGAAAAGGAGGTTATAAATATTGGCTTGTTTTTATTATGATCCAGATGGTCATTATTTAAAAAAATTGAGAATGTTATTTCAACACTAAATAAAATTTTTGTCATAATACTTTTGGTCATCAACGTCCATCATCTTGTGATGCTCCATAAAAACTTCCAACATGTCACAAATCCATTGTGATCCAATGAAATGCATTTTGTCAAGCATGGTTTATCACGTCCTCTCACAATGGCTTTCACACACCATTTACTCCATCACTTGTCATAATTTCCCAGACAAGCAAAAAGTCTTACAGTTTAAACCTAACAATAGAGGCAGTCTGAAGTTACATTTATTTTTTTGTGCTAAAAGCATATAATAACTACCATGCAAGAAACTAATACTCATTTTGTGTGTGTACTCTTTTTTTTTTTGGTGTATTGCTGGACTTACAGGGTTAAGATTTTGGGGTCGCTCTGGATAAAGTCATCTGCCAAATGCCATAAATATAAATGCTAACATTAACGATTAGGGCTTACCTTGTTGGTCGACTACTTCATTGGAAACATTGAACAAATACTGTATAAGAAGAGCAGTATCTCACACTAAATACACCTCATTATATAGCTGTGTTGTGACTTTCAAGAAGTACTGTTAGATTTCAAGGCGCTCATATGATTTAGATGGAACGTGCATGTGAAAATGCACTCAGAATTGGGCAGCTGTTTCACCAAGCTGACTGCATCAGCAAAAATGGCTCGATATCAAAAGGATTCCAGGCAAATTTCCCTTAACTGGGTCAAAGTGGCCAGTTTTGTCTGGGTTACAGTTGTATGCAAATGTCTGTAGAGTCTAAATTACATATTTAGTTGTTTTCTGATTAACCTTTTCAATCAGAAATGGGAATAAGTAGGAAAAGAGTAATTGACGTATTGTGCAAATGTTTGCATGCTCTTCTAAATCACTACTGAGCTTGCAAATGCTTTTTTTTTTTCAAAAGTCTTTCTGTTGTTGTGCGATAATTTTCTTCCTATTCTTTTCAATGATGTTAAAGTGCAACATAGGGATACGGATTAGCAAAAAAATATATTCCTTAATGTAGCCTGATGTATGCCCTGTTGTAAAGCTCACACTTTTTCAGCTTGTTAACTGACGGGGTCTCATTTGGTTCCACACAAACTCCAAAGCAATATAGATCCACCATCATGCTTCCCACTTACTCTGCTTTACATCCATAAGCTTCATTTTTGATATCCTAGGTCAGCTGTATAGAGGAGCTCATTGATTTCTTGGGGGCTCAAGCTTTGAGAAGTCCAACATCTTACAAGGGTGAGTCAAAAATGATCCACACTCTGGCTTTAAAACTTATTTTAATTTACTTTCAGAAAAAACAAATACATCACTTTTAAACATAAATTTCTTACTTTTCAATACACTTTGTCCATCTGTCAACAAGCTTTCATATTCCCTCATTAAAAAATGTTTTAGGCTGAGTTGTGAGCCACAAATGCACAGCTGTCTTCACTTTTTCACCAGAAGTGAATCTTCAGCCTCGTAGGGCTGCTTTCAGGGGACTAAACAGTCAGTCAGATGAAGCGAGATCAGGACTATGGGGAGATACCTAGAGGGAGATACTGGCCTTTGAGAATCCCAGAAAATTGTAAGCACTCAAAATCCAAGAATCCCATCACCAGTAATGATTCTCTTTAAGAAACTTTCGGTCTAAATTTTGTTCATAAATATAAAAACACTTTTTCCAAATTGTACCCAAAGTTTTGGATAAATAACAGTACCAGGTCTCCCCTTAGGCCACTAAAATTAAATCGCTGCACACTGCTCTTTTTTTGAGCAAATCACAAGTGTGGCATCCATTTTTGCTCGCACCGCAGTTACAAATGAACTGAGATAACATGTTATAATTGCATAGCACTGACTGGGTTAAACTGTAGCCTTGAACGGAAAGCGCTGATAAGACAGTACACGCCAACAAAAGTTTGAAAAGTATTTACTTAAGTATTAAATTTAATGAATTGGTATTCCTAAATGATAATTTACTGCTTAAATAGTCCTAATGGATAACCTATTGAGTAAATTAAACATTGCAATTAGATAAGTGTCAAAATATTTTTATGTATTTTTTTTTAGTTAATCAAATAATTCTAAAATACTGAAGTTTGCTGTAGCATTTGTATTTACTTCTTTTCACCTTAAAGTTGCAATGCCTGATCAGTGTTACTATGATGAACCTTATGTAAGGCTCTTGACCTGTGTATGCATAATTTTATACAATCTGATGTTGCCAATTGATTAACTGTTTAGTATATTAATCCTCAAAATGATATCCTATAGTTGGAAAAGTGTACTCGTCAAATGTTTGGATGCACCTTCTAATTCAGTGACCCTTCCTCATTTGTATTTCTTTCTTCATTGTAACGCAATGTTAAGACCAAAATACCAAAATATGCAATAATCTCCTTTGAACAGTTGATGTTGACATATGTCTGCTACTTATGCTCTGTAAAGCCTTCATAACGGCTCTAATCTGGGGTGCTATTTGTTAGTCAGTGATTTTTGAGGCTGCAAACTCTAAATGAACTTCTCTGTAGCAGAGGTAAGTTTTGGTCTTGCTTTCCTGGGAAGGTCTTCATGAGAGCCAGTTTCATCATGGTGCTTGACGGGGTTTGCAAAAGCACTTGACAATACTGTTCTTGCAAGAACTGTTCCAGAACAGCTGACCTTCGTGTCCAAAAATTACAATAGTAGTTGTTGTTGTAAGTTTATGTACCTAATATGTTATATATTTTTTTTATGTAATAGTTTTGAAATCTCCAGTATTGTTCTAGAAGGTAGGAAATAAATCACTGAACAAAAAAAGCATTGAATTACAGTAGAAGGTGGCGTATATTATGGTTTATTACCCTGCTTTTTTCCATACATACACTCTGGGATTAAAGCCAAACCAAATTCTTATCTAACAAAATCTCTCACACGATGTATACACTTTTTTGTTTCTTTCAATAATCCTCAAACTCATAAAATCTATCCTAATGAATCATCATCATCATCATAAGAAAGTATCCTAATAGCAGGAAACTTCAGTGAAATGCAAACCATCGTGCAAAGAATGTATGTCATAAGAAACGGTTGTGTTTGCATTCCTTCAGGGGGACAGCTAAGCCAGGCCAAGCTCAAATCTGCACTTCAATATATTGTGCAGCATTATAGAGCAGAATCCTTTTTTTGGCAGACATTCGCATCATACTGTTATTCTTTTGTCTGAGGTTTGAAGTTCTTGAACTGGGATTTTTGAGCTTTACCCGTCACAGAATCCCTCACTGCATGTGTTCGGCAAATATATTTGACTTTCTTGGACCCACAACGACTCTATTGAACTAATTCGGATTCCTGGAGAACTGCAACGGAAAATAGACTGCCTAGATTTTGGCCCCGGCCTGTTGCCGCAAAACACCTGCCGAATTTTAAACAACAGAATAGTGAGACGTCGAGTCCAATCAGCTGAACAATAGGACACGTAATGCACATATCCCAGCTTGTGGTTTGTTTTTCCAGCTGCACCTTAACTAGATTAGAGGCCACACTTATTCTACGTGCCAGTACTTTTTTTTTTCTTTTAATGCACCCCTGTTCACTTCCTTTGTTCCCTTGTTAACCCTTAGCCATATCGAGCGCTGTTTCCATTTGCTTTATTTTTGTTTAGATCATTTTAGGGAAATCTGTCAAGGTCATATGTAATCCTGCTCTTAATTCCACAATCCATGCTTTTGTGATCCAAGCGCACGCTTGTGTGATGTAGGTGTTACACAGTTTGAGGTGAAGTCCATGCAGGTCCATTTCAAACAGGATTAGAACACAGAGGAAATCTGATTCTAACTAGAGAAGTGCACGCAGAAGGATTGAGGAAATAGGCATTTACTGCCACCTAGAGGGAAACCAAATCAGTACTTAATCACTATTGTTATTTACGTTACAGAAATGATTTAGTGCTAATTAATTTAAAGGGTACAATAGATTTTATTCTATTATTTTATGCTTTTTATTGTTTATTTTTTCACCTTTATTTCTACCCATGTATGCCATAAGACAGAACAGAGGTCTTTTATTGAATAATAACGTGTGAATTATTTTTAAAAAGTAGATGTTATTGTTGAATTATCATATCAATATAATGTTTATGTAATATTAAAATTACAAGCTACAGTATTGTAATACACCATTGTTAGAGTTATTGATATCTTGTTATCTACAAATTTTTCTATAAGTTCAGTGGACATGATAAAATTGCCAACCCGATGAAACAATAAGCTGTACCAAAAGTAACTTTGGTAAAAAAAAAAAAAAAATTAAAGTTAACTTTTTTATTATCTGACATACAGTAGGTCATTTAAACTGCACATGTTGGTAGAGTAACTCTTACTCTATACAAAAGTTCTACTCAACATAGTCTCTATCACAACCCATGCATTTGGACCGTTGCCGAACCCAACTCTCCAATCCTCTTTGAAAATCCCCTTTGTCTCAGTTAATGGTCTCCAACTGTGTGGTTTGTCTTCAGTGCTGATTTCACCTTCTTTAAAATTCTTCATCCAGCTGTGCACATCATTCTTGACATCGGTGCCATCTCTGTACATGTTCTGTGGTGCAGAGGAAATGAGATCTTGGTTCAACAATGCCGCAAATGCATGGTTTGAGATGGGGACTATATTGGGCAGTGTCTTTGTATTTAAATGACAAAAAAAAAATTTGTGTCCACTTTTGCATCACTTTCAGTACAGCATTCATAGAATTTTTTTCTGGGCATAATTGCTTGGCACGGTGGCAGCTTCATGCTACAGGGCTGCTTCACTTCAGCTAGGACTGGGGCTCGAATCAAGAAAAAGAGTATCATGTGTAGCTCCAAATATCAATCTATTTCCAAAATATATTAACTCATACCGAAATTCTAGGGAATGACTTGAAGACAGCTGTGTTTAGGAGATCCCATTCGATCTGACAGATTCTGACAGAATCAAAAAGTGTTTTAAAACAATATCAGTTAAGGTGTGTGCACACTTATACAACCGATATTT
This sequence comes from Heterobranchus longifilis, assembly GCA_028570985.1. Taxonomy (NCBI): domain Eukaryota; kingdom Metazoa; phylum Chordata; class Actinopteri; order Siluriformes; family Clariidae; genus Heterobranchus; species Heterobranchus longifilis. The sequence continues at coordinate 5,934,730 of JAOVVB010000027.1, read as the reverse complement.
CTTGTTCCTTTTTTTCCCACTTAAACACTTCTATTCGTGGCGGCACTGTGGCCTCGCACCTCCAGGATCGAAGATTGCATGTGCTTGGTGCGTTTCTTCTGGGTACTCTGGTTTCCTCTCACAGTCCAAAGACATGCATTAGGTAAATTAGTGTTAACAAATTACCCAGTGTGTCTGCGCACCCTGCAATGTATTAGCACCCTGTCCAGGATGTACCCCACCTCATGCCCTAAGTCTCCTGGGATAGGCTCCAGGCCCCCACGACCCTATACACAGGATAAGCTGTATAGAAGATGAATGAACCTCTATGTTTTCATTTTAGTATTGTTGGTTGTATTATGGTTGGTTCCATTTTTAAAAAATCGTTTGTTTTACATGACAAAAACCTACATAGGTGTGTTTTGTGTTTTTATAGCCAGTGAATATATTATTAATAAAAATAGGCCCACATATAAACACAGTGCATTGCCAGATTAAGTTCTTTTATTATAGTATAGGACAGTTTCATACAAGACGGTTAAACAAAAGCAGAGTGTTTTATCTGAGTCTGATGTTCACTGTTGCGTGGTACAGAATGCCTAATTAAACGCATGCTGCAGCTTAGAATGATATGAAACAAGTTCACATTCATGTGATACAGAACAGGAAGGCTGATATCTCATTGTCAAACCATAATAATAATTTCTGTCAGACTTTCAGAATTAATACTGAATATTAAAATCCTGAAAACATAAACGTGTTCTGACATAACTGTGAAATGTGCATGATGATAAATAGTTATAACTGATGCTCACTATTATATTGTGCATTACTCACTGTGGAAAATCAGTGTACGTACATATATGTACAGTATACATATAGTATAAGTTATGATTATAAAAGTGCCTAAATGCGCATATACAAGGGGGGTTTAAGTCAAATCAGGCTTGTCTTCTCATAAGCAGGGGGATAATGGTATAAAACCGATTGACATTTTAAAAAAGACTGCAAGCACAGTACTGAGATGAGACTCTGGCACAGCCACAGTAAAACATTAGAATGGTGCAAACGTTTTTTTTAAAAATAGGCCGTATATCCATGAATAACGATCGTAGCTGGGGTGGTTTGGAGGCCACTGCAGTCGTTCCTGGAAGGCTCGATCCTTGAAAATCGACGAGTTACTTTTTGCCAACTTGTGGAATAGGCACATCTGTCTGGAAACTGTGACCACACTCATTCACGAACAACTGCATGTCCAGAAGGTGAGAGCATGTAGTGTATGAAAGAGCTTTCTGCCTCTGACCGGCACAGAACATTGGCTTTCTGCAGCGAGTTAGAGGAACATTTAGTCACGTAAGGCCAAGATGTCTGATCATGGCCTTGGTGCACTGAGAAACCTTTCTACCTTGATGGCATCCAATAACAACAGAGAAATACAATTGGGGTTTTGTTGTTTTGATATTCCACACAATCAAACAACAAAAGTCCTGGTTTGATTTGAACGCCCCTTGTATTTTCGCAATTACTGCAATTTTGGACAAACGCTCCTGAGCATGAGATGCAATTAAGCTCATTGACACAAACACACACAAACATCATCTTTGATGAACAAGTCAAAAGTATTACAAATGCTTGTGTAGCACAGATACAATAACATCACAAACATGGGGATGTGTGAATTTTTGCTCTGACAGTTCCTCAACCTTGGTTACATCACACAATTAAAGTGTGCGTGTGTTCATTTACCGGTGAACATATTTAGTGAGTCTTTTTCACAAAATATAAACTAGTAGCTCAATTTACAAGACTGTAACCCTTACCAGGTTGATCATAAGGATATACACTGCATGACCAGAAAAATCATAATTTCAGAAGGGTCAAATTATTGGGCTGCAGCAAGCATCGAGATTTGAAATTACTGGAATTGGGTTAAGAACTCTACAATGTATTATTCAAACCTGTAAGGATAATTTTGTACCTTTAACTTTGTGAAAAAGAAATGTGGTCTTAAAGAATCATGAATGGAGATTACTTAAACGCTTATTAAAGATGCATGGTTAAAAAAAATATATAGTAGAAATAGAGCTACTATAATAGAGCTATATTTACTAGTGAAAGTACAAGCATTTCCACATGCACAATGTGATGAGAGCTGACTGGAGAGAGCTAATTGGCCGAGATCTCTCAGCAGGGTGGGATGGGAGGCACTTAGACCTCCCACATTAATTACAGCTCTACAGCCAATCAGGGGCGTCTGTGAGCTCACGCAAGCAGAAGGAGCTTGGAGGAAACACGTAATGAAATCACGACTGAAAAGTCGTCTTAATGTGAGAGCCCCTAGTGACGGGGAGAAATTCGACATGATAAATTAGGGACAACAATCGGGGGAAAATTCCCCGTGCAAAAAAAATAATAAAATCCTGGAGCAGTAGGAAAAGGTCGTGTGGTCTGATGAGTTTAGATTGAGCCTATTCCAGAGCAATGGGCGTGTCAGGGTGAGAAGTGTACTGTACCCATCATGCATTGTGCTCTCTGTACAAGCTTCAGTTGCTTCAGTTCGTCAGGTTTAGATTCAATAATGTTATGTGGCAATAAAATGAAGTCAGCTGACAAACTGAATGTACTGAATGACCAGGTTATCACATCAGTGAAGGGTTTTTTTTTTTTGTTTGTTTGTTTTATTCTGATGAAACATGCATCTTCCAGGATTCAAGTTCTGATTCAAGTGTGGTGCTGGGAGCATGAGTAATCTTTTACATACTGTATGAATTTGCCACCACACTGTGCACTGTAATCAAAAGCTAAAGGTGCTCAATGAAATCTTGGGAGGTACTACTTTTTTTGGCCGAACAGTGGGCCATATATATGTATATAGGTTGTGCGGATCAGATGATCCGTTCTGATGACCCATTAATGGAAGCAGCCGAAAGACTATAAAACAACAGTGTAGCGAATGTATTTAAGCTTAAACCCTGACTACCCAGTTGTATGAAAGTAAAAACCTCCTTTTAGAACTTAAGGTTACTGCTGATGCTTTCTAGCCAAGTTTGCGAGCTAGCTAATTTATTTTACTAAGTTTCTAAAATTAGACTTGTTATATGATCAGGTTTAGTTACTGTATAACGTTTATGTACTGTATAACATAATTATTTAGTAGGTAACTTGACACATCATCAAACACTTAAACATGCATTGTATTAGAAAAGGAAATTGGAAGAAAAAAATTAATTAAATTAATATTTTCTGTCACACTTTGTGAAATCTTTGAAAATTAATTAAAAGATACAACATACACATAATTTGCTGTACAGCAAGCACTTCCATCTATCTTCTCTAGTCCAGAAATTACAGTATACACACATAGGCTTGGCAAACCAAATAGAGCAGGCCATGAAAAATGACTATCCACTGCCACATCAGGACACAAGCAGTCGCTTTTTGAAATAGAGAAAAGCGAAATACGTTGCTCCTCCTAATAATCCAATTAATGCCGTGGTGCCGATGAAGGTGGGCGCTCTTTTCCTGGCCACTCTGAAAGCAGTTGGTAACACGGCTGATATGAGGATGTTGTTGACGTGTCCGAGGACCCTTCGGAACGTAGGGCGCTCCAGGACGCGCTCGTAGTACGACTCTAGATTGAGCCGCGTGCCGTTGCCCCAGTAACGACGCGAGAGCCCGAGGAACTTGAGCCGATGGAGCGTGACGGCGAGCGAAACATCGGCCATGCTGAAGAAATCGCCGCACAGCCACGACTGCTGAGTTCCTTCCTCTGTGGAAATGTCAAGCTCTTAAAAAAATTTATGTCTTAAACTGGGATTACAATTTTTTGGACTTAGATTAAATTCTTTGGTCTTAAAATGAGATTAATGGTCTTATAATTTGACATGCTCACTTACAGAGTTGTTGTAACCAAGTGTCAATGTTCTGGCAATGTCAAGAAAAATTTTAACAAAATAATAATTTGAAAAAATTTAATGAAATCATCTCATGCACACGCCATCAACAGGATGGCATGAGATGAAACAAAACCCAAAATATCAAAGCTCAATATCTAACGCAAACACTTTTGCAGTGAAGAAGATGTCTGTTGCTGATAATGTGACCTGAGATTTCAATTAAAAACATATTTTAAATGATTTATGCATTGTAGTTTGCCTTTCAAGGAAAGGGGGCCGGCGTAAGATGCAGAAATGAAGATGAAGAAATTAAGATGTCCGCTACATTACACAGCAACATTGCAAATCACCAGTTTTATTACACATTCATTACAATTTCCAAATGGCGCACTGAATTTGCACTAATGCTAAGCAGGGAGTTTTATTACCTGGTGTCTCCTCTGCTCTCCTCTGCAGCTCTGTCTCCACCTGATCCATAACTTTCTCCAGCTCGTCCAGAATCTTCTTCAGATATTTTATGTTGTCGTGATCGAACAGCTTTGTCTGTGATATGAATATCTTATTTAATCACACTTATCGTTGCTGCTTATTTCTCTCAAAAACAAGGTACTAAAATTGAATTGCATGAACATCATATTATAACAAATATACAGCAAGTGTACTTTTCTTACTTTTAAGCGTCTCTGTTTTGAGATATAAGCATCTTTAAGCTCTGGGTTTTCTTCTGCCAGTTTCTTCAGCTCCAAATCCGTGTTCCCTATCTGTGCTGTGAGAGGGAGAAAGTCGCATTATTAGCTGATGATGATAATAATAATATTAAAATAAATACAAAGTTGTGGCCAAACTTTTGACTGGTACTGTAGATAACCCATCATATCAAGTCAGGTATTAAATCACACATTAAGTTTGCACTACGGCGAACAGTGTGCAGCAGGTGAAATGTATCAAATGTTCAATTTCGGCAAAAATTGATGATGGGGTTATAAATATATGATATTCCTGATCCTTCAACAGAACTGAGAAGGTTTTAATCTTAAACATTGTTTTAAAGCACTTAAATAAAGCTATCCAAGCTGGTTACTCCAGTTGTCACAGAAAAACAGCCATTTCTTTCGCTATAAAATTGCAACACTGGTGAAGTTATTTTTAAAGGTACTATCAAAATCCTGATGTCAAAATCGGCCTAAGGATTCCCTCTTTCTTGTTACTGTAACGACGCGTGTCTCGCAAGGGGAGGAACCGCGCATAAATACTACACTGCTCAGAATGGACAGATCCGCAGGCTGCTACCCCGCGAAAATTCTAAACAGGCAGAGGCGCGGCCAGGTAGACAAGCGGTTGCCAGGCAACGCCGCCGTAAGGCAATCAGCAAATAAATCAAATAAATCGTGTTTATTTAAGGGTCCTGATACCTCCGCACTTTGTGCAATCATTTAGGTAGCACCGGTAAGGTGTCAGAGCCAAAGAAAGATAAAAGAAAGAAAGAAAAAGACAACA
>JAOVVB010000027.1:5905807-5929258 GCA_028570985.1 Heterobranchus longifilis | reverse complement strand
AAATAGAGTTGGACAGACCTTGTCAAGTGGCCACAATGTGTCAATTAGTTTACTGCAGGGGTGTCCAAACTTTTTTGAATGGGGGCCAGATGAGATCATGTGAAAATGCCTGGGGGACAGTTGCTTATGGGTTATTTAAAATCACATACAATACAATCATAGGCCTATACTCTCAGGATTATATTTTAAGTGCCATACTAATACATATACATGTTGTGCACAGAAAAAATGCAGAGTGAACTTTCTTGATTAACCAACATTGTGTGGCAGAGACAAGCCGGGGACCATTTAAAATCTGTCCGAGGGCCGCATTTGGCCCCCGGGCCGGACTTTGGACATGCCTGGTTTACTGTATAAATGTGCAACAAGTTTTATTTGATATATCTTCCAGTTTTACAATACTGACCCTCTACGTGTTCCAGTGAGTTCAATGGGGAAGGGTTGTTTCTTTTAGGAATTGTGACACAAATATTTCTTCAGGCCCTTAGAGAATATTTACGTAACTAACTCAATTTTGACAAACAAGTCAGACAGAGCCTATGTATAGAACCTAATAATTCTGTTTTCCCCCATTTTCTCCTCCTGCAGGGTGCTACCTCCCCTGTGGGTGGCTGCTTGTTTTCGCTATTAAAAATGATGTGTATTTTTTATAACAGCTCCTCCGGCTCAACCATATGTTGGCTTAGTTGATTTTGCAGCAATGTTTTAATTGTGTCTCTTGATAGTACAAGTGTGATTAAATAAGAGGACACATACCTAGACTTGTGCAGTTTATTTTGCCATTTACAAACATTTAAAGGAGCCATTTTTTTTAGAAATATGCTTAATTGCTTTCTTGTCGAGAATGAGATGAGCAGATTACCACCTCTCTCTCTGAGACTGTTGATCTTCTCATGTCATTCTCGGCATGATACCACTCATGTTTTCTTGTAAACGAAGTTATGATGCATTCTGTGTTTCTCACCAAAACGCCTTGTGTGTATCCATAAGGCCTGACAGATGTCTCTTAAAACATTTACAAAGCAGATAGATTAGATATTTTAGATTTTTGCATCGTTAACATGCATGTTTGCTAGTTTGCAGTCTTTCTCTTCACTGCATTTGTTGGCACATTGTTGGCGTTTTTTGCAACTGTCGATCAGTGGAATAGTGTGGAATGGAGAAGGCTGTGTATTGTGTCAGTGGCGTGCATGTGCACAACACAAAATATAGGGGCTCACTCAAAAACACTGCTCCATAGCTAGAAACTTTGTCAGGCAAGTTTTTTTTTTGTCTGCCACTTAGAAATTTTATCTGCCACTTGTTAAATCTATGCGCTAAATGAAAGAATAACATTTAGACAGTATTTAATGTAAAGAATGATTTCATTCAATGTTCAATATATACCCTATTTTCGGGGCACTGACATACATGTGCATACAAGAATGTGCCTGCCTACATACAAGTATATACTATCAATACATTTCAATTCATACAGACAATATTTTCCCTGGGACAGCAGGGTTTTTCCTGGCTCAGAATGGGCCTTTGGGGGGCGACTACGCAAGACAGTGTAAAATATAGCAGTTGTGGACAAGAGGGAAGTTGACTGCTGGAAGTCAAAGACGGCATATTTTACTTTGTGTTCTGCTTGTTCAACAGTTGCTTGATGATTTGCAATTAAACACATTCAGAGAGGATTTGAATGTTATCATTTCTGGTGCTGGTGATTTTCCCTTGGGAGGATCTAAAACCTCTTTGGGCGGGGGGCCAAAAATGTCTCAATGCAGGAAAAACCCTGGACACCAAATAAACAGAAAGATTATTCACTGTTGCAATAGTTTGTTTTTTTAATCGCTCTCCAAAAGTTGTTTTCTTTCCTTTTTTTTTGTAGATGTGTTTTTCTGCATTTCTGCTTTATTGGATAGTGACAGCTTGGAGAGAGAGAGACGGGAAAGGCAGGGGGGAGAGAGAGAGGGGAGAGAGAGGGGGGAGAGAGAGAGGGGGGAGATAGAGAGAGAGAGAGGGGATAAAATGCAACAAAGACCCGGGCTGGAGAAGGATGTTTTCTTTTCACCTGAATACCTCTGCAGATTTCTGTCACATAGAGATAGCAGACAGCATGCTCACTGTCTGCATGATAATGATCACTTGACTTATGTCATGGAGTACTTTGCTAAAATGTGGACAGATAATATTTTCTGTTTTAATTTGATTAATCTAATTTAGATTCACATTTAACAGCGTGGCATTTGCCTTTGATCCTACATATTATGTTGTAAGAATTTCTTTAGCTTGTCTTTATTTCACAGGGTTGGCTCCAGCTGCCTCAGTGTCTCTCTCAAATATCAACCTGTGTCCAGTATAGTCTGTTATATGCTATTGCAAAGCAGGCCAGGCCTCTATTTTCAACCATCATTGCCAATTTACAGGCCACAATTTCTATGTAAGACACAGCACCTCCCAGATGTGGTTTGAAAAATGCTGTACTTTGACAATCCTACATGTCACACACACCCAAGTGTTGGACCGGTGTAAATTGTCTCTCGAGTAGTGGTTTTGAAGGAGAACGTGCAAAGGTCTGGTGTAATAAAAGAGGAGAGTCAGGAGGTTAAAGGCATCATGGGGCAGAGTCACTGCTGTCTACACTTAAAGGGCACCTATTATGCTTTTCCTTGTTTTCCATCAGCTATATAATGTTACAATGTTGGATGAAATGTGGCCAGAGTTTCAAATAATGAGGTAAACGTTGTGTAAAAGTAGTCCCTGTGATCAACAACCTCAGATTTCAGACCGTTCTGAATGCTCTGTTTCCAACAGTTTTTTCGACTTTGGCTACAAGCTGAGGTCAACTGGTGACAGATACGGTCATCTGCTCCAGGCATGTCACTGCCAGGGTTTAACATACACTGCTACATGTAGCTACATGTAGCTACATGCTAACATCAGGGAAAGCTGTAATTTTGGTTGCAGATGTTTAATTTCTCCCCAGTTTTGGATCAGATTCCTGCTGGTTGTGAAGATTTTGGTTTAGAAGATTTTATTGGTGATTTGTCACAGTAGAAAGTGTCGTCAGTCATTCCCCGGCTGCAGTGACGGTGCAGAGACTCAGAGAACGCAGATGCGAAAGACCCGGAAGCGCTGACCAATCACGGTAGACCGGGCTTTTTCGGAGATGTGGGCTTAAAGAGACAGGTGCTAAAGTGTTCCAGCATAGACAGTATGAGAAAAAATAATGTGGGTTTTTTGTTTTACATTTTAAAGCATGTAACAAGGTACCTGCAGGGTCTTCAAAGCATTTAAAAAGCACTGAATTTAATATCCTCAAAATAAGGCCTTAAAAGTATTTAATTTTATTTACAAAGGTCTCACTTTTTTTTTTTTTGTCCTTTCGTATAGGATTAAATGAATATCGTAACATCATAAATAACTGTCAATTGTATAAAATGTTTTGTGTGTAACGACATGGATGTGGGGAAAAATGTATTCTTAGATGCATTGCGATTCTCTCTTGAAAGATTATGTCTCGATGCAGAAAAGTCAGTAATTGGAAATGTATTTCCATTATATCCTTCATACTTTTGGCAGTATAGCCAGGAAGTTGGCATTCAGTTTAATTCTAAGTGGCATTAAAAACATCTTAAAAAGTCTTCAATTTAATTTGGAGATCCCTGGGGGTCCCCTGATGTAAACATGTTCTAGTAGAAACCCAAAGTGCAAGCATGAACTTAATATGTCCCCTGTAAACTAAAATGTGTTCTGGCCGACTCAGTGAAACACTGAAATGATATAATTGTTGTTGATGGGTTGCCTCAGCTCCACTGTTGTTCATTTTCTCTATCTCAACTTATATTGCTGTTATTATACATCCATTACATACTGTATGTGTGTGGACTGAGTTTGTCTAAACTTGAAATGTATTCATACTGAGCTCCACACAAAGTTAAACTTCTGTTTTTGTGGTTCTTTCAATTTGTGATTGGGTTAAAAAAAAACAGCAAAGGAGTCCCGCTAAACAGTCAGGAGAAGTAGTACAAGTTAAAAATGGACGAGAAAACACGTGCAGATCAGAGGAGAAGGGAAAGTGACTGTTTTTTTAGCAGGTTTGGAGTTGGTGCCTCACATCTGGGCCACAACCCCGCTGTATTATCTGAGATGGAGAGGTTGGACACAGTTTAAAAAAAGAAAAAGGTTGATCTCCCTCAGGAGAACAAGAGAAAACAGCTCAGTCGTGGCAGCAGTGTGTTTAGGAGTGGGGGCTGATGTATGTGTGTGTGTGTGTGTTTGTGCTGGGGTTCGGTGAGCAGTGTAACAGTGCGCCCTAGTGACCATGTCGAGAATTGCATCAGCGGAGATTGTGTGAAACTGAATAGACGACAGATAAGCTCAATCTCCTCTCTGTGATCAAAGTATCTCTCTGAGAAGACAATTGCCTCTGTGGTTGCGGTGAATTTGTGCGCCATCATCGCTGTTCAACTCTTATCACTTCTCACAGAAAAAAAGGGCCTGAAGCCTACATATTTTTTTAATGGAAAAGGGAGCCCTGTGACAAAGGCCAGATGTTCTTGCCAAGTGAAATATGTTAGCGCTTACACAATATTTGCTCAAGAGTTGTTTTTTGAGCCTTGGATTTCTTGGTTCAATACGTAGTAATGCAACACAAACTCCAGCCACAGCCAGAAGACAATAAAGTTGTCCATCCAGCTATTGCTATAGACTTGAGGACAAGCTTATATCTGCCATACACACTGGTGGACTCAAGAGGGGGGCAGGGGTGGTGGTGCTTCATGTTTGAAAAAAAAACAGCAAAAGTGCTCTCATGGATGCCCTCCCATTAGCGAAAATGTGATGTAGTACCCTCTAGGGTGCCCTTAAATGGAAAAAACATGATAAAGTGCCATCTAGGGTGTCCTTCCAGTAGAGAAAACGTGATGTAGTGCCCTATAGGGTGTCCTTAAATGGAGAAAACGTGATGTAGTACCCTCTAGGGTGTCCTTTCAGTGGGGAAAACATGATGTAGTGCCCTCTAGGGTGTCCTTTCAATGGAGAAAACGTGATGTAGTACCCTCTAGGGTGTCCTTTCAATGGAGAAAACATAATGTAGTGCCCTCTAGGGTGTCCTTTTAATGGAGAAAACATGATGTAGTGCCCTCTAGGGTGTCCTTAAATGGAGAAAACGTGATGTAGTGCCCTCTAGGGTGTCCTTAAATGGAGAAAACATGATGTAGTACCCTCTAGGGTGTCCTTACATTGAGAAAACGTGATGTAGTGCCCTCTAGGGTGTCCTTTCAATGGAGAAAACATGATGTAGTGCCCTCTAGGGTGTCCTTGCATTGAGAAAACATGATGTAGTGCCCTCTAGGGTGTCCTTAAATGGAGAAAAACATGATATAGTGCCCTCTAGGGTGTCCTTTCAGTGGAGAAAACATGACCCGGTGCCCTACACGCTAAAAACTTTCTCTGCACTGCTGCCCCACCGCATGAAGCTGCTGCCCTTTTTATTTTTTCTGCCCCTGCCCCTCAGACAGCCTGAGTCCGCCACTGGCCATACACACACTTACATACACATTCACAGCAGTGTGCCTCAACAGTCCTGGCATTAGGCGACATTCCTCAGGCTGCCTTTGAAGTGTTGCATCTGATAATAAAACATGTGGATTTTACATTACGTAAGAATAATATAATTTATATGATGCAGCAGGGATACAGAACATCATCCTCAGATTAACATAATCTGTACATTTGTGTGTGTGTGTGTGTGTGTATGTGTGTGTGTGTCTGTGTGTCTGTGTGTTGTGCATGTTTATGTGTCCGACTGTGCACATATGTTTATGCGTTCTTGTGCACCGGTGCAGCTTGTAACTCTAGCCCAGCATGTTGCTCAGAGAACACCACAGATTTTCAGATGTTTTCTCCTCGGAAAACAAACAGAACAGAGGCCATTTTCTCCAGGACACAGGGACTGTCAAAATAAGAGCTGGCCCCTGTTTTAGACCTCTGTCCTCCAACAGTGACTCTCTTTATTCAAAGGCAGATCACTACTCTCTTAAGAAATGTTTTTGCAGGATGTTTTTACCTGCATTTGGATTAGGTTTGTGTGTGTGTTTCTTCCGCAGTCTGTTTTTATGTTGTTTGTACCAGAGTGATTATAGTAAACTAAAACTGAAACTAAAAGGAAAATAAGTAGTGAAAAATATGTTTAGTAAACTGAAACTAAATAAAAACGACATCCTTTCAGAAAAAATAAAGTGAAATGGTATTGCCTGGCTAAAAAAATAAATAAAAATGAAGTAGAGTTTTAGTTTTTTAGCTATAATATATAATTTCCATCAACTCTCTTGACATTGGACCACAGAAACTGAACAGACTTGACATTCCAGGAGATGGCGCCGTGCCGCAATTGCTTTACATTGAACACTATAAGATTAAACATTATGGCCATTCCGATACAGTTCTCCAATCCTGTATTTTGTATGTGTATATACTTCTGAGACATTATACCTAGCCCTCACAAAAACAAAGTAAAACTACTGTAAAACCTTTCTGAAAAACTGAAACTAAAACTAGCAAATACACTCTGAAAACTACCTAAAACTAAACTAAAATGAAATTGCAAAGTCAAAACTAAAAGAAAAGGAAAACAAATTGAAAATTCAAAACTGTTACATGGTTTGTGGAGAACAGGGGAGGAGCTTTGAGGGTGATGATTCCTCAGACTAATGCTGAAAAGGGAGGGAGGGTTGGAGAAAACATGGTGGGAGAGCAGGACACCCCTGCCACACTCTCCTCCTCCTCCTCCTCCTCCTCCTCCTCCTCTGGCTCCACCTTTGATTAATGCCTTGCTCCCCGCGGTGTACTGCAGGGCCTTGGAGGGCCCCAGGTGAAGACCTTAGGGAGACAGCAGTGGAGGAACAGAAGAGAAACACTTTTTTTTACATGTTACGGGCCAAACATTTGTCTTACGGCTTTATAATGATGATAACATGGGTTATTTTAACCTGACACATGCATCAGTCTTGCACATAAAAGCGTGATATATAAGATGCGAAATGAAAGTGCATAATACGGGCACAGAAAGGGCATTTGTATCGTGCTGATAGTGGGAGATGGATGTGACAGAGTCGGAGCAGAGGGGAAGCAAACAAGCTGTTTGAGCTGTGAAATTGAAGAGGATCAATGTGTCAGTGAGTCGTAAATAAATCCTGGTCCCTCCCTGTGGATGGATGGAGCGGACGTTGTATTACACCGATTCTGACATCAGGAAACCACCACACAACTCTGAGTGTGCAGCTGTTTTTTAACACTTTCGATGCTTACACAGCAGCGATGCCACTATGGTTACTCATGAAAACGAGGGAGGTGGTTCATTGAACCCCTATTGGCCGGTACATTTTCCCAGAACTCTCTTTTTTGTGTTTGTGTGTGTGTGTGTGTTTGTGTGTGTGTGTGTGTGTGTGTTTGATGCAATGTTGGAGACTAGCAGTGCTGTGAGCTTGTTTCCTCTGGGCCACATGTGCTGTTTGGTGCTGAGCCGGCTCTGAGCGCAGCAGTAATGAGAAGTCCAGGTGCAGATTTTTACCCTCGGGGAGGAAGTCCTTGTTTACTCATATTTAACCTTGTTTCTGACCTCGCTTTTCTTTAGGCTATTCCCCCCCTCCCCCCCTTCCCCCACAGACATTTTGCCATTGAAGTCACATTTGTTCAGAAACTGTTGAGACATTCAACCAGTTACCATTATATTGATTTTTATATTATATACACGCTGATACAGATCAGTCATTTTAATCATTGTTAAATGACTACATGTTCAGACATCAGAAAGAAAACCCACTTTAGCACAGAAACGCAGGTAGTTCAGCATTTTTTAAATGATTACATAATGTGTGTTCCCGAGGATAAGGAATAGATGTATATTCACATGATAATCATGTTTAATATAAGAGCACCTCAAATATTTAGTAACAGTTCTGAGTCATAAGAAACTTTTTCTACTATTTTCATAAATGTGCAGTAAAATTATTTATGTGATTTATATCACTTAACACAAATACGTTTGACTCTTTTTCTCTCAAACTAGAATTTCATGTCAGGATTATCCTGGCCAAAGTAATTACAATTCACAGTATTATCCAGATAATGATTGAAATGTGCTTAAAATGAGACTAAAACATCCTGGAATCACTTTATTTTACATTTTGTTAAGATACATATATTTTTATTGCAGTTGTGCAGGTGGGCACCTCGTTCTTTAGTTTGGATCCATAGTATTTCCACACATCCGATTGAACTTTTTTTTCAGCCATGGTGACAGGTTTAGGATTTTTGAAAGACAGGAAAGATGCGGCCTCTCACTTCTGGCAATTCAAAAGAAATCAGGAAATCAATATAGGACTGCACATTAGCGAGCTAGACAGCTTTTTCAAGTCACTCGTGAGGATATTCACATCTATCCCAATAATGGAAATTCATCACGATCAACTTGTTTTTTATTGCAATAAAATTATATAAATCCTCCCATAGCCCCATCATGTAATGGCAGTATTAATCTGTTACTTTCTGCATGTTGTAGCTTTTACCAGCAGTGACAGATAATTAAAACAATGTAGCCACTGCAACAAAGTCCTGTTGATTGTGATGTGTGAAAATCAAACTTTGTGTCGAGCATGTTTCTGCTCGTTTGCTTGTCTTTTTAAAACTGACTTTATTGGCTTTGTCAGAGACATATTACCTGATAATTATCAGCAGCAGAATAATAGAGCATCTCTGACCTGTGACACTTGTTTTGTGTTAGTTTTTACATCATAGTTTCCTATTTGAAATAAACAGATAATAGTTGTGTAATTCCACAGCCTGCAGCTCTAACACCTGTGTTGTTGATTTTGCTGCGGTTGTGTCAGCATACATTGATTTATATTGATTTAAACTGAGTGCGTCACTGTACCAACTCATGAGCAACTTACCTGGAAGGTCATCATTACATCAACGCCACACTGCAGTAATTTGGCTCATGCTTTTGTGCTCATGCTCACTTTTTTTTCAATGCTGAAGGACAGAGCGACGTGTGGACAGAAGGAGCTGTGCATCAAACCACTAACTTTAATGACTCTACAACCTGAGCTGCAGTTGCTCGACACAGACATTAAATTGTCCATTAAGTTTATAGGTGGCCATTATACAGGCTGATAAGACGATGTGCCGGTCTGCCTGTGACCAACAGAGGGCTCTCTGTCAGTGGAAAGACATTTACTAGTCTCATAGGAATACCCTGTACCCGAATAATGGTTTGCCTATAACAGACTGTGTAAAGTTTTATACTGTTTAGACTGTTGAAGGAAATGCAGTCCTGCAGCTATACTGCCCACTATTCATTCAGCTGTATTCTGACTGCAAAACAAGTTTATTACATCTTAAATATGCTGCAGAGTTTACTGTCTGCACCGTCAGTGTTGTCCTGTAGGGGGCAGAATAACCCTACTTTGACTCACAGTCTCTACTTCCCAAAAGCACTGAATGGCCCACCCATTTAGTTTAATTCAATTCAGATGAGCTTTATTGTCATGGCTTACCAAAGCAAGTGTGAAATAAAAAAATTAAAAAGAATTAATGTACAATAAGTAAAGATCTACTAGAATAAAGAAATGTGTAAACAGAGCTGTAAAACATTTTTATCAAATATATAAATGTAAATAGGTAAAGTGTAAAAAAAAGATAGACAGACAGACAGACAGACAGAGCGCGCTTAAGAGAAGGAGAGAGGCCCATCCTCTGTCTCCCTACAACACTGGCGTGAGAGAGAGAGAAAGAGAGAGCGACACGCCTCAGGTCAGCGTGCACTCTTAGTTTAAGTGCAAAGCACAAATTAAGAAATACTCTCTCTTCTATAAATCCTCGGTAAGGGCGTAAGCCCTGAGAGGATATAGTTTTTTTTATTTAGTTCACAGAGCCCCATCCATTCCCGAGCAATGAATATTTTGGGTTTTCAGTTTTCTTTTGTTTCATTTTAAGTTTCAAATTAATAATCCCACGGCATCTCCAAACGGAAAGGTCTTCCCATGTGTATCATAAGCACTCTCGCAAACTCCTGTTTCATTCACCCCCTCAGAAGCCCTGCGTCAGGGCTCTTATACACATTAAAACATCTCATGATGCGGCTCTCCATACTGCACCACATTACAGTAACATTATGGAATCCTCATTTAAATATTCTAAAAACTTAAAATGATTTGATTGTGTTTTTCCCAGACACTCCTCGTAAACAAGCTCGCACCAGCCATATCTCAGCAACCGTAGTAACCTCAGAAATAAACCTGGTATCACAATAGAGATGACTAAACACAGAATCTTAAAATATCCATAACCTGACATAATACCCGATTTGATGTGACAGGTTACATTTGTGTGGTACTTACCGCGGATGCGCGTGTTGGCGTAGGCCGGGATGTGAGAGTCCACGGTGAGCTCGGGATGAAGAATGCATCCGTGTGTGTAAGCGTCCATGGGCAGTGAGTCCAGCAGCTCACGATAATGCTGAACTCTGTGATAATATGTACTCCCTGTCTCTGGAATGAGCTTTGGAGTTTTTTCTGAATCAAACATGAAACCCATACACTTAATTCCTGTTTTAATCTGTTTTCTCAGAAATGCAATTAAGCAATAAGAACCATATAATTGCATTTTATATTTAAAAAACTACATGCAATAGATGTAGATAGTGTTTAATTTCAAGCTTCAGTTTACTCCCCAATTTGGTTACCAACTCAAGAAGGGTTATACACAAAATGTGTAAGTGGACAACCCCAAAGGAAGAAAGCGCTAGCCACCCACTTCTGCATAAATGATCTCTCACTTCCCCAAAACCTGTTCGTGTAATCGACAAGCTAGAGAAAGTATGCCATCCCATCCACTCACAGAACACAGCTTTTGTTCCCTTGGACTTCCAGTCCCAAAGTGCTGTAGCACCATTGGGATTTGATCTTGTGATCCTTTTCTTTAAAAGTATCTCATAACTCGATCACTGTTCAACAGAGTAGGTGAAGTCTTTGTCACACACAATTTGTCACCCACGGCTCTAAAATTTTAATTTCTTAAACAGCCCTAAGAAATCACACACTCACCATATACTGTCTGTCAACTTTATCCAAATTTCTGCTCATGATGTACATAAAACGGTGATAAAAACACAAAGAAAAAATATAAACAGGAAATGAATCAAAGGGAACAACTGTAATGAACATGAAAGGCAAAATTATAACAAACATGCAATAAATAATATAAAAGTAAAGTAAGTTTATTAATTAAACAAATATAATTTTTAAAAAATTGGAAAATAACAAATTTTAAGAATGCAGACAGGTGAGATATTTCTATTCTATTTAATTGTATTCACGTTTAAGGGTGCAGATACAAAATGACTAAAAGGAAATGAAGAGTGGGTCAATATGATCAGTTATAATCAGTATCAGTATCATCACTGAAGGCAATTTTCCAGAAGTTGTTTTAAAATGATCATACTTATTGTGTATCATGGCAACCAAGTATTGTGATATGAACATTTTTTTCATTCATATCGGCTAACCCTACGGCCCTAAACAAGTATTAATCGAGAGCACAGTGTGTTTACCATCATTGAAAGTTTCCTCTAAGTAATCCATGATCTGCGTTGGGTCACAGATGACACGGTCATTATGCACCAGAACGGGAACCTCGCCAGCTGGGTTCAGGCGCATGAACCATGGCTCGTTGTGTTCACTCAGAGGCAAGCTCACGTCATACTCCTTGCACTGCAAATCCTTCTCAGCTACGGCCAACCTCACCTGCAGAACACATACAGTACAACAGACATAGGACATGAATTCCTCCGGGCTGATTTAGTCATCTAATGAGAACATTTCAAAGAAGCTCTCAAGAAACGTTGGTTTTTTTACTAATTTTAGCTAAAGTTAGCTTGTAACATTAGCTTAATTTTATCAAGCATCAAAACCGATAAGGAGAGTAGCGTGGGAAGGAGGTAGAGACGAAATGAGAGATGTTTTTTTTTAAGATAAAACATACAATAGTCAATCAAATTTAAATAAAATTTAAATATATATGTTAAATTATTTCTGTGCAACCTGGTACCAAATCATACACGGCCTTGTACCAGTACACACCCTGGTGGTTGGGGACCATTGATGTATTGGACTGACTGTTGTGGGGGATAAGTACTTCATTTCTGAATATTCTACAAGTTTGGAATTTAACACTGATCGGCTCTAATGTTAAAACCAAAAACATTATGCCCAAAATTGTGTAGCCTCCCTAGCTCTTGCCCCTTGGTGCATGAAACAATGACACAAGACGTCTGGGGGTGTGCTGTGCTTGAACTCTTTGCCTGGTAAGCCATATATATATGGAAGGCTACGATGAACTGGGTGTTCTGTTGCCTTTCTATCATTGTCAGCGTTTCGTTTTTTACAGCAATTTGTGCTGCATTGGCTTTTTTGTGGGATTAGATCTAATGGCAATGGCTTTTGGTCCCTGTGGGCATTGATTAGTCTTGGGTGTCCTTGATGCTGTCACCAGTTTACTGGTATATAATTAACAATCATTGTTTTTCAATTCATGGTGTTTGTGTTGTGACTGATCAGTGTATACTATATAAATAGCATCAACCTTGTGTACAGGTAGTCCCCAACTTACAAACGAGTTCTGTTCCAGGAGCATGTTCGTAAGTCTGATTTGTTCTTAAGTCTCATACTCCTTTGACAGGAATATACGCCGTAAAGCACCCCAATCCACTTGACCAAATCTGGTCCCCTTCCCCACACTGCCATCATGTGGCCAAAAACCATAATCGCACCTGGGGAAATTAATCTGTTGTCTCTGTGCCTTTAAATTGCGAGGTGAATCCCGGACACCATTTTGTCTCAGAGCTGTTTTTCACCGTATTGGACTGTGAACTCTGTTTTGTTAAGGATTTTCTGAAATGAGGATTATTCACCATCAGGACAGCTTTACAGGACAGCCATTTACATCATTGAGCTTCCGGACTGATTTATTTAAACCGGTGAGGCCGACTCATTTTTCCTGCACTCCCACACATATAATAGATACTGGACGTTGGACATTTTATACATTTACTTACACAGTGAAAAATTTTGTATATAATTGTAAATATTGGTATCTGGTGCAGTGACAATTTTTTGTACCTGTTTGTATCTGTGAAAATTCATGTAACTCATGTAAATGAAACTGTATGATTATTATGCTACTTTTTCCTCTGTAACATCTTGTGTACAACATACATGATGTTTTGCACTATTTTGTCCCACTTTATAAATGTACATAATAAGAAGGACCATAAAGTGTTTATAATTTATCAAATACTTATGAACATCATGACCAGCGCCATGAGAGTATGAAGGTCACAATTCACAGAGTGTGTCACACCTTAAGACGAATAGGAAGCAATGTAACATCAACATGTTGGCTGCCTCATAGCTTCCAGGTCCCTGGTTCAATCCTGAGAACAAATCTACAGTATCTGTGTGGATTTCACTTGTTCTCTGCATGTCTGGGTTTCCCTTAGGTCCTTAGCTGTGGTCAGACCCCCCAAAAGGTCCAAAGACTCCGTCTGGTCCAAAGACATAAAGATTAGGCTAACTGGTGTCCTTAAATTGTCCATAATGTGTGAATGAGCGTGTTTATGTGTGTGCCCTGCGATGGATTGGTACTCCGTCCAGGGTGTACACTGCCTTGTGCCCTGAATCTCCTTTGTATAGGCTCCAGCCCACCCACAACCTTTATACAGGATAAAGTGGTATAGACAGTGAGTGAGTAAACTGATAACTACAATATGTCAGTAATCACACCCCATTCAGTATAAACCTACTGAAAGCACCTTTTTAGAGGTTTGTCCAGTCTGTGCTTTTATAATAGTACAATATTAGTATTAGTAATATTACAATATATTAGTGCCCAAATCCACCTAGAATGTATTTGTATTTTGCTGTAATTTAATGCAAAATCTGTAGATGGTGTTATTATGGCAGCACTATATTCCATGATGCAGTAATTATGGAATGACCATGCAGACTTTCTCATTATGTTCACTTACCTTCTGCGAACTGAATGACTGGGTCCAATGATACAGAACCAGTTTGGACTCATTCTTTTTCCTGCTGTCCATTTTCTCATCCTTATCTTTTAGCATCTCTGCACCTGCTTCTCTCTGGAGGAGAGATTCCCCTTCGTCCTGCGCCGCCATTTTGAATGTCAATAAAAGGGAAAGAACCACACACACACACACAGACGCAAATGCACACATGCAGCGGGGACGCTTTTGCCATTTTTATTAAAAGTTAAAATCATAATAACACTTGGAACCTTTTTAATATTAGGTGTGTATATGTTTCTTTTAAGTGCCATTGTGTTATATTGTTAAAATACAATTATTACTCTTATTTAAGGCGGTCCGTTGTCCCCGGATTTTTAGCCTCATACCTTTAGTTCCTACCTGCGATTGCTTTCGATGTGTTTTAGGTTTAGGACCTAATTGATTAATTATACTTTTTAATTAAAAAAAAATAATAAAATATACAGTCACTGTTCCCTCCCACATAAACCGCAATTGCATCAACAATTTCGCTGTCGTTAAATTAAAAACGTTTAATACTTAAAAAATGCTACTAAAGCGCAAGTTCAATTCACCACTAGATGTCGCTGTAGTATCGTTCCCCGAATTCTACAGGCCTAGTCACAGATGTGCAGTAGGAAGTTTATAGAGATTTATCACTCCAGTTATTTTCTTCCTTTAACCATGATTGTGGATTTTGTAACACAAATACAGTCACCTTGTTCTGATATAATAAGTTTATGAAGTGTGCATTGTATATTGAAAGGTGGCACGGTGGTGTAGAGGTTAGCACCTCCAGGGTCCGCGTGCAATTCCCCCCTCGGAAGCTGTGTTCATGGAGTTTACATGTTCTTCCTGTGCTTGATGGGTGGACTCCAGGTACTCTAGTTTCCTCCCACAGGCCAAAGACATTCAGATTAGGCTGGCGTTCCCAGATTGCCCATAGTTAGTGTGTGTGTGTGTGTGTGTGTGTGTGTGTGTGTGTGCCCATCGATGAATTGGCACCCTATCCAGGGTGTACCCTACCTTGTGCCAAGGTTTCCTGAAAATAGGCTCCAGGCCCTCACAACCCTGTACAGGATAATCGGTATAGAAGATGAAAGAATGGATGAATACTGTATACTGTATATTGAAATAGCATAGCATATATCTGTTTGAAGAGAACCCATAGCTCTTTATGGAGCACCTCTTGTTCTGATACTAGAGTAAAGTTTTCTATTTCTGAACATTTTTTGTGCATAAAAACATTTTAACTGAATTTACAATATGATAATATCATAATAACAGCTCATTTTAAACATAAATGATGAACTCAGTGAAATTCTTTACAGAGATACAATACTGCTCGAAGGTCTTGAACCACCCCTTATTTTTTGCTTATTCCTTATTTTATATTTAGCTTCCAAACAGCCAGTACTTTTAATGTCGTCTTGAGGAAAAGTTTTCCAGGCTTCCTGAAGGACATTTTTGGCTCTTGTTTTTGGCAAGTTTTTGACTCTCATTTTCAGTCCAGTCCCTGAACCTGACCAGTTTCAGAGAAATGTTTTTGTTTGTTAAGCCACACAGTAACTTATGAATCATTCAAGCATAAAAACATTGAACTTGTCCAGCATGGACCAGTGAAGAGGTACGGATGATGACAGATGATCAGGCCGGTGATTAGTATACTGATAATGCTGAATGCTAAGTGGTTGGAACAGACAAGAGGGTAAATGAGGTTGCTACCCAAACCCAATTAAACCCAATTTATAAATTGTATCTTTAGGCACTTTGTTGCCTGGCACAGTAAAACATTTCTTCTTATGTCTTTAATTTAATCTACATCATTTTATCAGAGACGGCTTGCACAAAATGGTCTTATGTGGCATATTTTATTGCATCTTACCTCCATCAGACATGTTCCATGTTGCATAATTCTGTTTACTGGAGGTTAATTTGTCCTGCTGTATAAATGTTTATAAAATGAGATCAATAAAACTATAGTAGAATAGAATTAGCAATAGATCACTATGACTGACACTAAGAAGAAATGAAGGTGCCAAACCTACAGAGATTTCCCATGGTTCTATGATTTTGGATTTCTAATGCTAAATACAATGACATTGTTTTCATGTAATTAATAAAAGATGCATTCCCTGTTATTCTGTCATAAATTTGTAATAATAATCCTCTTCTTCTTTGTCTTTCGGCTAATCCCTTTCAGGGGTCGCCACAGTGAATCATCTGCCTTCATCTAACCCTATCCTCTGCTTCCTCTTCTCTCACCCCAACTAACTCCTCTTTGGTCTTCCTTTAGACCTCCTGCCTGGCAGTTCCAACCTCAGCTTCTTTCTACCAATATGCTCACAATCTCCCCTCTGAACATGTCCAAACTACCTCAGTCTGGCCTCTCTGACTTTATCTTCAAAACATCTAACATGGATTGTACCTCTGATTAACTCATTCTTGATCCTATCTATCCTTGTCACTGCCGAAGAGAACCTCAAAATCTTCGGCTCTGCTACCTCCAACTCTACCTCCTGTCTTTTCTTCAGTGCCACTGTCTCTATAATAATAATAATAATAATAATAATAATAATAATAATAATAATAACAACAAAACAATCAAGTTTAACAAAAGTTTAACAAAAGTTACACTTATTTTTATAAAGCATATTATCTTTTAAAACATAATCCATATGATAATAACATTGTGTTGCCAAAATAATTGTAGGACACTGTAGGATGTATTGTTTAAATTGTAAATTATAAATTATAAAATATCAAAATAATGCATTTTCTCCATTACATATGTACAAGACAAAGACAGATTATTAATATCATTATTGTATTTTTCTTGCACCATATTTCTAACATAACTTTATTGCAAGCCATAATGTTATACGACCAAAACTATAAATATTTAGTTTTGGTCATATAAACAGGATTGTGACTAAAACTATTCTGCTTTGCCACTGTATGTTATTTGGGTAGTTCAGCTGACTGCTGCGGAGGGTTTTAACCAATTATGCTTATTGTGAATTAGTTCTCTCGAATGACTCACGTTCAAAGAGTCGTTTAAACAGAGCCGACTCGCTAATGAACCTAGGGTTGCCTGATTGGACACTTTTAAATAGATTGTGCAACTAAATCGCCCCTTGGCAGGTGGACAGGTGGTTGCAGGTGGATTCATGTATGTACGCATGGACTCATTACTCATTTAGAGATCATGAAATTTAGTCTATTAACCAAAATTATGTTTAATTTATGTTTTGCATCAAGTTTTCCCCAAAGAATACATTGCCAGGTATAAATAAAACGAAAAATTCAAATAAACCATTCAGTGAAATACTAAGATGCTATGATTGCTAAGATAAGATAAAATAAAAAGGAATTCACTACAATAAAGGGAAAATTGCATTAGAAAAATACAATTAAACTAAAGATAGAATTTCCTATTTAAAAATATATATACATGAACATTAAAAATTTGAGATTGAATGTGCAAATCTGCAAATTTAAAGAATTACAAAAATTACAATAAAATATTATTTAAATAGAATTATACAAAATATATCAATTAGATGGCAGCGCGGTGGCATAGTTAGCACTGTGGCCTCGAACCTCCAGGGTCGGGTTTGATTCCCACCTTGTGTGTGTTATAATTAATGTCAATACCTTGTCTTAGTATCACTGTAATCTAAAAACCACAGCAGTTTGTTTTATGATGCCACTCACAGCTGCTTCTTTATGTATCAAGAAGACGTTTTTGTTCTTCTTGCAACTTTGTCTAGGGAAAGACGGATGAGGACTCATTTCTGGCCTTCATTTTAGTGAACACTTTTACGCTCTGGCTTGTTCTTCTCTAATAGTCCCCACTGTTGTTAGCTTTATAACCTTTGCAACACCAGAGATAAAATAAATGTAAAAGATAATGTTTTATCTTTAATCTGAGACTACAGTTTATATATGTCTGATGATCTGTACGAACCATCAGTTTTGATTATTACGTATGCAAGTCTGTTGATCAATACAAATCATTGTTTATTAGCAGACTCCATACAATTAAGAAAAGGCACAAAGCTCCATAATATAGTGAAAAGCCTGTCAAAAAGAGATTATTAGAAGAGCAATGTTGTTTTTAGTCTTTCTGCTGTTCCTGCCAAAGGGTCACCACAGCAGATCATTCAATCCGCACACAACTTGGCACAGATTTAATGCTGTATATTCTTCCTGTTGCAACCCTCCCATTTTATCCAGACTTGAGACTAGCACTGCATCCAGTGGCTGGGGTTTGGGTGGGACTTGAACCCCAGCCTTCAACATGGCAGACAAGAAACTTACGACTGAGCCGTAAATCTCCCATCGTCTATATTGCTTTATAAATCTCTACAGGGTCATGGGGGCCAACGCAGGTGTCTTAGGCCACAAAGCGGGGTACACCCTGGACGTGGTGTCAATTCATCACGGCACACACACACACACACGCTATGGAGAAATTGGGAATGCCAATTAGCCTAATCTGTTTACACTGTGGGAGGAAACCAGAGGAAACCCTCCAAGCACGGGGAGTACATGCAAACTCCATGCACACAGACACTGAGGCGGAAATCAAACCCGGACCCTGCAGGTGCAAGGCGACTGTGCTAACCACTACACCAACTCAAGGAGCCGCAAGTGCCCCTACATTATTATTTAAAAAAATCTGGATTGTGATATGCAAAGAAATACACATAGGGGAGATTCTCATGGGCATGGTGCACAACTTCTTGACACCCTAACGATTAAATCCACAGTGATATTCCAGAACAGTAATGAACGGACTGAACCTGTTACCAGCAGGTGGCTTATGAGTGGTGAAAATCAATCAAACTGGCAACCCTGAATTCATCGCTAGCGTTCGGTCTGGATCCTCATTCACACTCGCACTCTGTCACACACACTCACTCACACACACGCCCTCCAACCCTGCCAGCCGCCTCACATCCATCTTCACACTCTCCCGTTTATGTTTACTTGTTTGGGTTTATTTATTCTCCAAAAACACGCTGGAAAAGAAATTGAGAAACAAGTAAATACAAAAAAAAAGCAACAACAACAAGGATTCTTCTTCTTCTTCTTCATTATTTCTGAATGACGGGCGGCCGGTTCGACTTCGACGATGGCGGTACTTATTGCGGCGGCTGGGAGGGCGGGAAAGCGCACGGGCACGGCGTGTGCACGGGGCCGCGCGGCCAGGGCGAGTACACCGGCGCGTGGTCCTACGGCTTTGAGATAGTCGGCGTGTACACATGGCCCAGCGGCAACACGTATCGGGGCTACTGGGCGCACGGCAAGCGGCACGGGCTCGGCGTGGAGCGCAAAGGACGCTGGGAGTACCGAGGTGAGTGGAGTCACGGGTTCAAGGGCCGGTACGGAGTTCGCCAGACCCAGGAGTCACCTGCCAGGTATGATGGCACCTGGAATAACGGACTGCAAGACGGATACGGAGTGGAAACCTACGAGGATGGGGGTGAGTACACATGAGGACTCAAGTGTTCAAGTGTCACCTGCAAGTGCACTTTTTTTTTTTTTTTTTTTAAATACATACCTCTGTAGTCCAGCTAGGGGCCGAAGAGACCACAAGTGAATACCACTGTATTTATGACCATTATTACCATTCTCACACTACGGGCAATTTGGGAGCACCGATTAGACTGGAGGAAACTCGGAGTACCTGGAGAAAACCCACCAAGCGCGCTAGGAGAACATGCAAACTCCGCTTTCGTCTGGTAATTTGGAAACACCAATTAATCTGCTTGTCTTTGGACTGTGGGAGGAAACCGGAGCACCCTGAGGAAACCCACCAAGCACGGGGAGAACATGCGAACTCTACGCACACACTTATACACTCATTCACACAACGTCGGGAAACAATTCACACAATTTGGGAACGCCAGTTAGCTTAAGCTGCATGGCTTTCGACTGTGGGAGGAAACCGGCGTACTCGGAGGAAACCCGTCAAGCACGGGGAGAACACGCAAACTTGCACGCACACACAGACCCCGAGCCGGGAATCGAACCCAGACCCGGAAGGCGACAGTGCTATTCAATAAGCTACCGTGCCGCCAAATTTTGAAAAAACAAGAAAGCAAATTCGATGCCTTGAACTCAGTTCCTGTTCTTCTCCAAAGTCTTTTCTGTACAAAGACCAACGTTTTTAAAATGGATTTAAAGGTGCGCCCTTCAGCCCTGGTGGTGGCGTAACGCTGGTCCAATAGACAAAAAAGATAATTGGCACCAGCTGCAGTAGCGGTTATTACTGTTACCTTGTGCCTCCCTGGTTTTGGGTTCGATCTTGTTAATGTAGGAATGTTCCACACCTGCTTAGTGCATTTCCTTCAGTTACCCTGGTGTCCCTCACTGTCCAAAGACACGAGCAGTAAACTGATTGGCATTTCGAATTGTGTCAAGAGGTTCAGGTGCTCAGTAATCTACCGTATTAAAAAAACCTTACAGCAGTGAGAGTTTGTGTGATGTCATACAGTAGGAAGTTGCAGACAAACATTGGCTTAAGAAAGATAAATACTGTACAAATGTTGGTGCATGATAATAATAATAATAATAATAATAATAATAGTACTGGACCAAAGTTTTGTCCCTGAGTAAATCACTTTTTTTTTTCTCGTTTGACTGGTAGTGAGCTTCAGTTTGAACTTTGTCTGGACGCCTCAAATGTCAGTGCTAAGATAAGAGCTTATCCAACCGCTGACATCTCTTCTGTTGAAGCTCCTGCACACACAGTGACTGCAGTTTCAGTTTTGTCCGCCATATTGATAATATGGTAATTTACAACCAAAATTATTCCCTCTGCTGGTCAACTTTTGCAAGAAAATTACCTAATTATCTGGGAAGAACTACTCGGACCAAAGTCAAAGGCATCATCTAAATTAAAAAACATTATTATTATTATTACTAATGTTATTATTATTATAAATGAATAAATAAATAAAGACATTTTATGCATTAGTTTGGTTGGTTGATGCTTTTTCATTAAATTTTATTTTATGTAATTTCAAGTAAAGGCTGCTTGAGTTAAACTTTTATTGCACACATAAAACAAGTAAATATATTTTACCTATTTGATGTAAGTAACACTAATATTAAAGTTAGGTTTGAAAAAAAAAACAGTAAGTGATTTAGCACTGAGTATAACCACAGTGTCTGATAGAGTCTAGGTTTTGAGTAAATGATGTTATGATATGGTGTTTTTTTTGTTTTGTTTTTATTTGTCAAAAGTAATTATACATAATTGTAATTCAGATGCAACTGTAATTTTATCACATTAAGTAATCAGATTCATAATTCTGCGGCTGGGCTTTTGCATGTGGAGCCCTCATATTACAGTTACAGATCCTGATTTTTACTTTCATGTCGCAATTACGAATCACAATTTACACGCTAACAGCGTTTACGCAATTACAGCTATGAGTCATTGATCATGCTGCCAAAATGCACAGATTTGAGGGGGTGGGAACAAGTGAATGCTTCCAGAGAGCTAAGTGAACAGTGACAAGTAGACAGCTCTAGAAATCTGAGAGAGCTGGCCTGAAACTGTGACTTCAAGCCACCAAGCAAGCAAAATAGTCAGTTGTATGCCTATAAGTGATCTGCCATGTTCAACATGAATGCATGAACAATAAGTAAAAGACTGAATGATTCTGAAATGAGAAGCTCATACGATTAGATTATCCCTAAATACTGCCTGATCTGAAAATCTAAATGTGAAAAATATAATATTTCAATACAACATTGTTAGAATCATTGATGAAATGACAATGGCTTTTTTATTTTGTAGGTACATATCAGGGTCAGTGGATGGGTGGGATGCGGCATGGTTATGGCGTGAGACAGAGCGTCCCGTACGGCATGGCCATGACAATTCGCTCCCCTTTGCGAACTTCTCTGTCGTCCCTACGAAGCATGCAAAGCAACGGTGCTGTGCTGCTCCAGGATGAGGCCTCTATCATGCCAGCCAACACACGAGGCGGCTTCGTCTTAAATGTCCACGGTGAGAAGAAGAAACCGGCTTTGGTTCGGCGTGGATCGTTATTCGGAAGCCTCCGTCGGCTCCGAAAGTCCGAATCGAAAAGCTCAATTTCAAGCAAACGCAGTTCGACACGCAGTTCCGCCATGAGCCGAATCAGCACGAGCGACGCAGAGGACGAGGACAAGACGGACACAGAGGACATTGTGGACACAGAGGAAAAAATGGACGCCACGGTCACTGAGTCCTATGCAGGCGAGTGGAAGAACGACAAACGGAGCGGCTTTGGAGTGAGCGAACGCTCTGACGGCACCAAATACGAAGGGGAGTGGGTGAACAACAAGCGACACGGATACGGCTGCACCATTTTTCAGGACGGCACCCGGGAAGAAGGGAAGTACAAAAATAACACGCTGGTCCGAGGGATAAAGAAGCAGCTCATTCCACTGAAAAATCCCAAAACCAAAGAGAAAGTAGACAGAGCGGTGGAGGGAGCGAGGAGAGCGGCCAACGTTGCCAGATCCAAAGTGGAAATCGCTCTGTCAAGGTAGGTGGCTTTGTGAGGGTACTAAAAAACATAATATACATAATGATGCTTTTTCACGGTATAAAGTTTCAGTTTAAACATAGCAAATACAAAGTTTTTTGGGAGATATTCAGGTCAAATTCCAACAATGCAACTGCCATGGAGTCATTGAGAACATGCTTGATGTCTTCATGAGAAGAACAACCTTCCTTCTTCCCATCAGTCACCGTTACGCGTTTGACACGCCAAAACACTGAAATTATTATTTTTTTTTCGTTTTTGATTTTCATGAAACAATGATAACAACAATCAATACTTTTTTCCACAGTCCCCAATATAGGCGTCTTCAAAATGGTTGAGATTTCACTTCATAGTAATTTTATCAATACATTTACAAATACCAAAAAAAAAAAAAATCACATACATTGCAAAATGTTTGATTAGTGTTGAATGTTTTTGTGCATTTGATCATGTGAATGTGAATTTTTTTAAGCATACCATCCCTCAACCAAGTGGTAGAGCTGGCTCAATCAGGCTGACTTCAACACATTTTTCAATAGGTATCAATAGCAAGTCAAATGTACTCTACCAAAAAGTTGAGCAGAACATTAAAGTCATTAAAGCTTACCAATCTCAGGCGTCCTATAACAAGTAGTATTGACTTTAGCAATCACTGGAGGCACGTATGACCACCTCCAGATTTTTTTTACAAGATTTATTTTTCTTAGTAATATCTTTCTACATTTGTATACACATATGAATAATGAAGTACTATAAATATGAAAAACTAATCCTGTATACAGAGGCATGGGGGCGACAGTGCTAACC
>JAOVVB010000027.1:5881107-5899216 GCA_028570985.1 Heterobranchus longifilis | reverse complement strand
CTCTTCTGTGGTGTGTGTGTGTGTGTGTGTGTGTGTGTGTGTGTGTGTGTGTGTGTGTGTGTGTGTGTGTGTGTGTTTAAAATGCAGTGGTGTGTCAGCACACTTCTCACTCCCGGACTAAATAAGGCAAGGCAGCTTATCACCGCTGGACAGAAATACACAACCCAGTACCAGTACACAGTAAAACACTGTTTCATCACTGTTGATTGAGCTGGTGTGTGTGTGTGTCTGTGTGTGTGTGTGTGTGTGTGTGTGTATGTGTGTGTGTGTGTGCGCGCGCACGCACGTGTGTACATACAAGTATACTCCATTTTTGGCAAAGTGTAGATAAATAAAGATTTGCAATAAATTGTACTGTTTTATATGGTATTTTATACAATGCTGACATATTTACTAGCTGTTTATTAATTGGTTATTTATTCGTCCAAATTGAGAAACAGGTTTTCTTAAAAAAAAAAAAAAAGTATTACAAACAGAATGGTTTATGCAATCGTCATGCAATGTAATAGATACTGTAGATAGATAGATATGGCAGCATGGTGGCTTAGTGGTTTGGACGGTACCTATCCTGTGCTGGCTTGCTGCTTTGCTGTTCTCTTGTTCTCCTGAAACAGTACGTTTGGAAAAAGAGTGAAACAGAGTTTGAGGTATGATAAAACGCAATATCCGAGGGCTATTTCAGCTGGAGCATTATTAAATACACTAAGGGATTTCTGAGATCTATGTTAACTTGTTAAAGAAATTGTAATGTATGGGACCTTTAATGTGTGTTTGTTCTAATACAAATAGCAACAACTCATTCACATATAATTGGATATAATATAATCTATTACACAACTTGGTTAAGAAATGTGTGCAGTTGTTGGTGATGGTGTAGTTTTCCATATGAATTGTTTTGGAGTCTCCAGCACATCAGAACAGCAGCAGTCAGAGGTAAAGCTGATCGCTAGATTTACAATTGACTAATGTTCCCAGGGCTCATATTTTTTATGCGGATACACAATTAATGACATAAAAATCTAAATCACAGTATCCACCGAGGTATTTAATCACAAAAAGCTGTAACTTATGTAGAGTTTGTCCATAATTATTAAGAATTAACAATTAAATTATGATATATAATTAGATTATAATGAATAATTTGTTTATATTTATTTGTTTAGATACTTTTGGGGTGGTAAATACATCCTCTTATCATTTGATCATTGTGCCGTTATTTGGTGATAGTCTGGATAAACTAGTTTGGATACAAAATAGTACGTTTAATAGTACATACAGTATCACAGTTCAACTCATGCTCGCAATATGTGTCACAATAATCACAAATGTGATTTTTTTTTTTCTCCATAAAACTGTGCAGACCTATTTTCCTATTATCATCATCATCACCAGTGTTAGTTTTGACATTGTTGGCATACATTGAATTTTCACAATTTTCCTTTTTTTTTCTCTTTTAGCTGAAAACTGAGAGTGGTAACCATTTTCAACCAAAATTGGTGCCATTTCTAATAAATACAACTGATTAGCTACAACAAAGATTTTATTAGAAAAAAAAAAAAAAACATTTAATGCCCTTGAGCCCAAGAATCTTACAGGTCAGGGAGGCAGTTAGGCTTTCAGATGGGGTCTGTTTATTTTGGAAAGTTTAAAAGTCTAGGTCAAATAATTCCTGGTTAATTGTTCAATAGGCTGATCTCAGTCAATGTTACTAAAAGAGACCAGTTCGCTGAAGAGAAAAGACAAATGACACAACATTTCCTTCTGACTCGTAGTGCTTACTTTCGCATTGTTCTAAATTCTTTTAAGACTTTACTAAATCATAAGCTTTGGTTTTGTGAGCAGAAAATGGTTAAGATTATCAAATAAATAGATCACCCAAGTAAATATAAGTAAATGCAGTTTTTCATTGATCATTTGATTTATTAAGGGAAAAAATCTGTCATTGGCACTATGTAAAATAGTGATTGCCCTTCTTGCTAAATCGTGAATGAACTGTGATTTTTGAAAAACTGAGTTAAATTCCACTTGCCACACCTAGGCCTGATTACTGCCAAACCTGTTGAATCAAGAAATCAGTTAGATAGAACCTGTCTGACAAAGTAAAGCACACTAAAAGGTCTAAAAAATGTTTTTTTTTAAACGCACAATCTAAAGAAATTGAAGAACAGAAGAGAAACAAAGTAATAAAAACGTATCAGTCTGGAATGGGTTTCAAAGCCATTTTAAGGCTTTGAAAGTCCAGTGAACCATGGTGAGAGCCATTGTCCACAAATGGGAAAAAATTACCAGGAGTGGCCGTCTTACAAAAAGCACAATGATGACTCATCCAGGATCTCGTAACATCTAAAGAAATGCAGGCCTCGCTTGCCTCAGTTCAGTGTTCATTATTCAAAAATAAGAAAGCGACTGTGCAAAAATGGCATCCATGGAAGAGTTCCAAGGCGAAAGCCGCTGCTGACCAAAAAGAACTTCTGGGGAAATATTCTGTTAACGGGTGAGACAAAAGTTGAGGTTTCGGAAGGTGTGCATCCCATTACATCTGGTGTAAAACTAACACAGCATTTCATAAAAAGAACACCAACGCACAGGTGTTGCCAGCAAGGGTGGCACAACCAGTTATTAGGTTTAGGGGCAATTACTTTTTCACATAGGGCCAGGTAGATTTGGACAGCATTTTTTTCCTTAATAAATATATATATATATTTTAATCATTTAGTATTTACTTAATTATGTAATAAGAAAATGCGTAATATAAAAATGTATTTGATGATCTCAATCATTTAAGTGTGACAAATAAGCAAAAAAAAAACATGAAGGGGGGCAACTACTTTTTCAATGCACTGTACTTATGTGTCAGTTTTGCCCCATTTCTTTTTCTTAATTGTTGTACAGTAAATCTGAAATACAGTAGAAATGCGCTGTCCTTTCCACTGACATATGCTCGGGTGTGTATGGTAATTCCCTGCTTTGTTTTGTTCTCTCTCTGGCTGCTTGTTAGCAATGTTGGTATAAAATAAACAGTACAGTTGTGAAACACAATAGAAATTCAGTCAGAGAAGCCTCTGGAATACTTTAAAAGCAGACTTACTAAGACAGTCTCTGCTTACTAGCCTCCAGTAATGTATCAGAACAATGGAATAACAAAGCTCTTTCTGATTCTCACTTCTTCAAATAATCTCATATCAGATTTCAAGAGACACACAGAACCTGGAGATTACTTTATGGTTGGGATTCTGATTTCATAATCAGTACGGGTCACTACAGACTGTCATATTTAGTGTGTATATATACAGTATATGGTACTGACTATATTTTACAATATACTGTGTCATTTCACTCTCTAAAGCTTCAGAGACATGATAGCGAAATAAACCTTCCTATAGCTTACAACAGAGCAGTGGACGTAGGAGTGAGACATAACACTTGGGAACTGTTATAAATCTATTTATAGTTTATACGTCTATATAAATACAAGAAAGGGTTTGTCTGGACATTGGTCAGAACTCACTTTTTCAATGATATCTTTCATGTTCAATGTTTCATACATTGAAGGGCTTGAAAGCAGTCTGTCAAATTTCTGTCTGTATGTCTGTAAGTCTGTCCAGCCAGATTTTGTCACAGCATCACACAAAACTGGCTACACAGAATTTAAAGAAACCTTGTCAGTACTAAGGTATTCGCCTGAAGTTAAAGCTGCACAATGAATAAAATCAAAATGTCGAGTAGAAGAGAAGTCATGAGCAGTTTCGAGCCAGTTTAAAATTGAAAGTTTTGACAGCGTACTGCGCATGCGTCAAACTGTGGGCACGTCTTAAATCGACCACTGGACAGAATTTAATTATAATTTTAATAAGTTTTGCAGTACATAGATATCTTCCTGAAGTTTAACCTGCATCATACAGTAATTGAAATCAAAATGCTGAGTTATGTGTCGGTTTTAATAAAAACTTTAAAATAAGCTACTAATAAGCTACTTGCTTAATGTAAACAAACATTTGCTTCAATAGATGTTTATTAGAAACTGAATATTTTTACTTTTTTGATTTCTCATCTATAATTTACTCTCTGATTGTGAAATGAAAGACGTACAACTTGGCGTAAACGGGGCTTAAGATACTCAGCCCTACAAAATTAGATTTTGTTGTATTAATAAGTTAGGCAGACAGTTCTGCCCTACAGAAAGACAGGCAGACATGTACGTGAGCTTCAACCTGAAATAATAATATCACTGATTACATTACAGCTGATCAGCTTATTTTTATCTTTAACTTTGAACTATTTCTACAAACTCTTTATCCGTCAACAATGGGTACTTACGCTAGTTACTAAATAAACTAATTCTGCCTGGCTAAAATTACCCTCTGCTGAAATGATTAATCTTTTAATATTGATAATATTGTTTGTGATCATAAACACATTGACTTAATCCTAGTTTAAGGAGGAATCAACGGCACACTACTCTCCAGTGCTCCTTCACAAGCTCCACCCCCATTCCGACCCCAGGAAAGAGCATTGCCAAAACAGCCGACACTAATAGATGTGCTGCCTGACCATTATTTACATAAAAAAATCATCAAGCACAAACACCACCTGTTGCTGATTGGCTGGAACAGTGTTGTGTGATGCGGTCTGCACCACTCTGTTTGTTTTCTGATTACAGAACCAGGCCTGTGTATGAACACTTGGTTTATTTTCAGCTCGCACACAGAACGGACAGCTAGTGGACCGTGAAGAGATATTTGCTGAATTTGACCTAAAGCGTATTGGCTTAGAATCGTTTACTCTTTCCTTTAATCAGTGTTTCTTTCTGTACACTCATAAATCTCTAAATACAACTGGACTAATGCTAACATACACACAAGTCAAGCGTTCAAGTCAAACCAGGATTTTTGATTGTACATAATAACGGAACGCAGTTATGAGAGTAAAAACTCCATTTATTTCTCTAAATAATCCCCTGTTCCACTAAGGCACTTATCCCAGCGTTTCACTTGTGTTGGGATACCATCAAGGCTGAAAGTTTTCTCAGTGTGATTGAGCAACGATAAGACTGCCTGCTTTGTCTGAAACCCTGGCCTCCTAGGAACTCCTTTAATGGCCCAAACATGTGTAAATGGCTTGGAGCGAGGTACAGTAATGTGGCAATAACTTTCAGCCGAGTTCCTGTAAAGTGCCACAAGTTGGCGACAAGTTATCTGTCTCATCATCAATCTGTCCTCGGTTTTACACCTCCATTCATAAGAAAGTTCATTAAAAGTCCCGGTTGGACTTATACGCTCCCTTGATGTGTATAAATAGATATACAGTGGAACCTCGGATTGCGAGTAACGCGCTTTGCGAGTGTTCCGCAAGACGAGCAAAGATTTTTAATAAATTTTGCCTTGAAAAACGAGCAAGTCTTGGTTTACGAGTACCGAGTATCAAGTACCACGCTTTCGCTTCTTGTTTTGACGTCGAGCGTCACGTGTTTTTTCTCTCTCTTGCGCTGCTAAATTGTGGGTAATCGGTTTCCCTGCTGGGTCTTAGTGCGCGTCTCTCACTGGTATAATCAACATCCAAATGAAAGTCTCATTAAAGAGGTTAAAGATTCATTTTCTCTCTCCCTCTCTGTTTCAGCCTGTCGTTGTGTGTGCGCGTAATTTGACACCGTGCCCCTTTACACACACACACACACACACACATTCTCGCTTTGTAATTTATCTTCACTCCCCAGTGCGCCTTGGCTGTTGATGTTTTAATTCCTTGGATCACTTCTGGTAGTTCCTGACCACTTCAGACCAGGAACATCTCACAAGAGTTGCCTTAATCCAGTCCTCTAGCCATCATAATTTGGCCCTTGTCGAAGTCACACAAATCCTTACGCTTGCCTGTTTTTTTTTGCTTTCAACACATAAACTTCAGGAAAAAAAGGTTCACTTGCTGACTAATATATCCCAACCACTTCCAGCCTCCATGGTAATGAGATCTTAAACCTCTAGCTAGTGTGAGAAGGGCCAAATTGTGTCGTTCCAATTCAATAGAAGAGCTACAGTACTGTAATTAAAATTTATGAAAGGTTAATCCTGGTTCCGATAAAAAAGCGTAAGAAACACAGGACTTCTAATTACTGTTTTGGTGACAAGGCCTGCTCAATATTAGGCAGGTGGTCATAATGTTATGGCTGATGAGTGTAGATATGTGTGTACGTTTTAGGGTAATCCACATGTATGACTACAAAAGATACACTTTTTATTGTATCAATCATTTTTATCACTTTAAACTAAAAATTCTTGCAAAATTTGTCAGCCATTTACACAAGTACTAGGAGAAAGCCTGTGTGTGTGTGTGTGTGTGCGCGCGTTAGGTAATGGACTGTGATGGTTTCGGACAGTGATACTGTGCTGAGTATGCATTACTGTACAAAAATATTCCTCAGCAGCAAACCCAGTAAAAATTCTTAGATCTCTATGAATAGCGCAGTGAGCCTGGAACACCTGCCAGTGCAATTAGTAATTACACAAACTAAGCAAGATTTTTGAGGTCTCTTTTTTTAATAGAAGATCGAAATGATAAAATATAATAGGGACCTAAATGTGTTTTGTCTGCTCGTTCTGCATGTGCTTTTAAATTTGTCCTAACTACCCCGGAGCCAGCTTCAGTCAAGATCTCAGTAGCTTTTTGTTTCCACCACCATACTAAAGTGTGTGTGGGTGTGTCTGACCATATGGGTTTGTTTATTTTGTGATTTGGATCAATCAGCTGGAAAACCAAGTGCTGCTCTGTGCTGTTCTATTGACAGGGGAGTAAAATGGAAGTGGGCGAAGCTTGATTGGGCAATTACACACACACTCACACACACACACACACACACACACACACACACAAGATGTTGCCAGGCAATGTGACCTTTCCTTCACTGGGTTTAATCTATGAATACCGGGTGTTGAATTCAGTTCAAGACACCGGAAGGAGTGTGTTTGCGAGAGAGAGAAAGAGACGTAGTGTGTTCATGGACGCTATAGCGTTGCCATGGTGATTCTTTCACTCTCCTTGTTACACACAGTTTTTTTTTTTTCCAGAATCTGTGGGTGGAAAATGAGGGAGAGAGAGAGACACTGTTGACTATGTAGATAATGTTCATTTAGCATTATGCTTGTCTATTATTAAATCGTTAAATCGAGCTTTTCTTATCCTTATAGAATACAAAACCAAAATAATTGCCATTTGACAGTCGTAGTATTTTTTATGTTGACTTTATTTAACATTAAATAGAATTACATAACTGCTGCTAATAGTGTAAATCAGTAATAGCTGTCTTAGCTGAAATTAGTTTATTACGGTAAGTGTTTTTTCTAAGCAGACTGTAGAAGTAAAAAAAAGACTCCATACCAAATGATGATAAATGAAGCAGACTGAAAATGCTGGTTTTGAATAAGAAAATAACCCAAGGGCAACTAATGATTAACTGATCTAGGTGGTTACCAGCTTATTAAAGAATATTTGCTACTTACACCCCGTGTCATTTCGCACATTCCTGAACTTATATCATCGACTTTGTAACATCACATGCCTTAAATCACCTTATACGCTCCCTTGATGTGTATAAATAGATATACAGTGGAACCTCGGATTGGTCACGTATTATTTTTGAAACGATACAACTCACTCACAACTGACATGTAATCACTACACATTGTGCCAAACTGTTTACAAACTTTTATATTATTTACAAGGGGTGTTCAAGTCAAACCGAGACTCGTGGCTTGAGACCTCAAGCATAGTAAGGTGATGAGACTCTTAGTCTCAGTAAAACATTCAAATGGTGCAAAATGATGAAAGAATTGGTATATTTGTCTGACTCCCTGCTGCTCCAGCTGATTGTTATTTACCTGCATTCAGATTCTGGCATAAAAACCTATTATTGGCACCTTAAATTAGATGTCTAAGACATTGCAAAAGCATTACTCCTGCAGTCCTATGCTTGGAGTTAAACTCATGCTTATACAGACTTCACTGTATGTTAACATTGCTACGGACTTGAGCTTGTTACATGCAGTGTCTAGATTCTGTTCCATTTGTTTAAAAATTGTTTAAATTATTCAGCATTTTCAAATCCATTTAACTTACAAATCTGCCAAAACTTTAAAAATATTCATGATTGCATGGTCACAGCTAATGACAACTGTAGCTAGAAATTGTTCTAATTTTTATTGTTCCGTTTTAATTAACTAATTAATTATTGTCAAGCCATTTATTGCATATCATGTGATAAAAAGTTGGAACATCCACCGGGTTGCCTTGAATTTTATTTTCATTTCATTCCATTGCTTGTTCAGTCGTGCCCGACTCTTGGCTACTTTATAGGCCTGCATTCTACAATAACTGTCATGGACAGTGTTTGGTGTTCCGCTGACCATTCCCGTCAGGAACGATTTTTCCAGTGATGAATCGGCTTGCGTGACATGTCCAAAAAAGTTAACCGTTGTCTGGTGATCTTAGCTCCGAGCGACGTATCTGGTTTGATTTCATTTACTTTGCAACTAAGGACAAGCTGAGTTTATGTAAATGAGGTACTGCCTAGCCACGCCCCACCAGCAGAGCTGGGTAGAGCTGAGCAACAAGCCAGGTGAGGGTATTGTGTTGTAAATACTACCTGTATGATGTCACATTGGGGAAAATCTAATGGGCTTGTTGAAACCCTAAACAATACAGATAAATTGGAAAGGGAGAGAAAGCAGGAAAAAACATTTGGTTTGTAAACACATACACACACTGTAGACACAGTATGAAGGTCTAAAAAGGACAAATAAATACATTTTGTATAATAGGTTCCCTTTAATGGAAGAATCAACTCAATAATAGGCTGCTTAAAAGCAGGAGCTTTGTTCAGTTACTCCAACATGACTATAAAGATGACTATTTAGACTAAAATAGTCTTCTAAGTAAGTAGTGTATAAATGTATGGATCTGGGCCACAGTCCAGCTTCACACTTTCATCACTCTTAAAAATGGCTTTTTGTGTAGGGTGGAAAATCCAACAAGTGGCCATGTGTGTGAAAACTTAAAGCTGATTGTACTTCTTCATTGAATAAGATTTATTTCAGAACTATGGTCCAGACATTCTGACCTTTCGTACATTTTAAAAATATATATAAAGGAATTTTTAATTACCGAAAACAGAGATTTACTTAGTCCAAAAATGTGTCTGACATTTGTCATGATCATCACAAGTGCAACTGACTGATAACATTTCCGATTGATTTGGACGCAAGCTCCCTAAAACCAGGCATTCGAAAACTGAAAATACATCAAGCAGTCAGCCTCAGATTTCTGTTCTTGGTTGACGGGAGTGGAAACAAGTATGGCTCTCTGTCTCTTGAAGGTTTGGCATGTTGTGCTTTCTGAGATGCTTTTCTGCTCAACGTGATTGTAAAACATATATATTTGAGTTGCTGTAAAGGTTCTGTCAACTCGAATCAGTCTGGACGTTGTCATATGACCTCCTCATCAACAAGGCATCAAAAAGTGCTTTTTGTTTGCTTACTTTTTTGTTTGTTTATTTGCTTTACTAACCATTCTTTGCATTTTTAATATACCCAAACCGGTTCATCTGGTACCAGAATTCATGCCACAACAAAGCCAATGAGACCAATGAGTCAATGAGACCATACTTCTCTCCCATTATAATGTTCGATGTGAGCTTTAACTGAAGCACTTGACCTGTGACTCTGCATGATTTTATGCATTATGCTGCTGCTTAAAATTTGGCTGATTGGATGATACAGTACTTGTATGAATGAGCAGCTGTATAGAAATTTAAAATAAAATACTGTAGTCAGTACTCACAGTCTGCGGCATTATTACCGTTTTGAAGAATGAAGAAACATAAAAATACGTTCAGGGAGAATTGACTTTCATATGTAAATTTGTCCTGGATATATAACCGCAGAAAAGTTGATTTCATATTAGATAACGCACCATGTTTTTTGTTTTGCATTAATATTGTATTTTTAGCTGATTTTTTTACAGCTTGTTAATGGAATAACACTGAAGTTATATGTGCTCGTGGGTTTACTTTCAGGCTTGTGATGTCAGATTTTACCACAGCACCTGAGAACAAACAGCACATGCAAAAACCTATTTTGTTTTTTTTCCTCCAACTACTTTCCATGTGATGTATTTTTTAGGAAAATCACCTGTGATATGGTCTATTTTTTTTTTTTTTACAAATATCTTTGCACATGCAAAATTAGTGCTTGTTATTTGATCGTAGTAAGTCAAGGCCTCAAATGTCTCTTAGTGTTAAATGATGAATAAAAACATGAATAAGAAAGAATAAGTAAAATGTTGGATTAGCGATTAATTAAATTTATCTCAAGATATGTATAATATGCATATTACATTGTAATGTTCGAGTTTGATCCATTGGGGCATTCAAGTCAAACCAGGACTTGTGATGAACTTTCCCTTAAATGAAGACATAACAGATTTACAAAAGATGAGCTACAGTCAAACATTTGAATGGTTCAAACATTTTAAAGAAGTCCGTACATCTGTAAGCAACGATCCCGGCCGAGGTGGCTCAGAGCCCACTGCAGTCATGTCTGTGAACCTTCAGCGAGTGGAATTCCTGATATCTCAAAATCGACAGAACACTTGTCACCAATTTGTAGAAGAGACGTATCTGTCTGTAGGAACTGTACACGCTGTAAACACAATCATTCACACAATCATTGGAGTTTTTGCCACATCCCTCATACAGTCCTGACCTCGCTCCAAGCCATTTCCACAACTTTGGGCCGTTAAAGGAGTTCCTGTGAGGCCAGTGTTTTGGATAGTAAGCAAGCATCTGATCATGGTCTCGCCGTACTGAGAAAACTTTCAACCTTGATGGTATCCAAGCGCTAGTGAAACGCTGGTGCATTAGTGTAGCAGGGGATTACATAGAGAAGTAGAGGAAGTTTTTACTCTCATAACTGTGTTCTGTTAGTCTGAACAATCAAAAGTCCCGGGTTGACTTGAACGCCACACAAGACTTTTGTGCTTTGGTGTCTGGCACCAGGATGTTTGCAGCGGATCCTTTGTGTGTTTTGGGTGTCAAATGCGATCAGTTAATTACAATTTTTACACAGTCTAGTACAAGAGAAGCGGATGCATGATACATAATACTCGGTACTCGTAAACCAAGACTTGTTCGTTTTCCAAGTCAAAATTGATTAAAAATCGTTGCTCGTCTTGCGGAACACTCGCAAACCGAGGTTCCACTGTAACAAACACATGAAGTATGGAGGTGAACAGTTGCATTGATATTACTGACTTTAAGCTGGGATCCTAAAGTAGTTTGCTGGCTTAAATAGATTAAATTTGTGTAAGCATCAGTGTGTGCGTGTGTATGAGCTCGTGTGCATCTGTGCAACTGGGTAAGTAGTGAAAAAGTATTAATATTTCTGACCGTGTTTTCTGTTGACCTTTTAAACACCAACCAATATGCTGACCTGCCAAACCCAAAGAGGAATAATATATAGTCCTGCTGAAGGAGGAGGGAATAAATACACACTGTGTTTAAAACACACACACACACACACAATACATCCCCTCCAGCTGCTTCCCACAGCCAAATTCAGGTCATGTCTTTTCTAATGCTAATTTATACAAACACACAAACGTAAAAAAAAAAAAAAAAAGGTTGTGTCTTCAAGTAACATTTGCATATTAATATTACGACTGTTTTACTACAATAAGTGAAGTTTGTAATGTACTTTCATTTAAAACTTATAACTAAACTTTATAGTTAACAAGTTTAACCTAAAAATATCTTCTTCTTTTTTTTTGTTCAACTTACAAGGTTTACCTGAGTGGAATTTTTTGCTATTAATTTGAATAGGATGGAACATTAATCTTTTTTTAGTTTACAGGGTTTGGTTCCTTAGTCATGGTTACAGGCTTGCAGCCATGCACGCACACAAAAAGCAAAAGAGGGAGAGAGAGACACACACACACACACACACACACACACACAGAATATACACATTGCAGACAGCTGAGATTTCTAAGATTTCAAGAACACGCAGGTATTTTTTATTTATTTCAGACTACTTAT
Organism: Heterobranchus longifilis; assembly: GCA_028570985.1. Classification (NCBI taxonomy): domain Eukaryota; kingdom Metazoa; phylum Chordata; class Actinopteri; order Siluriformes; family Clariidae; genus Heterobranchus; species Heterobranchus longifilis. Next base: position 5,887,137 of record JAOVVB010000027.1, on the reverse strand, counting down.
GTGTTACAATATGTGCAGTAATACCTAAAGTGCTGAAGATCAGAAAAAGAGCATAAAAACTGCTGTTCTGCCTTCAATTGTGCAGTTTCAGAGAGCTCTGTACACTCTGTAACCTAACCTTCCTGCTCCTAGTTAACAGGAGTTGTCCTTCAGAATCATTGTGGTCTTTTTCAACGTTTGGTCCATTTGGTTTGCATTTTGAGATACTTTTCTGCTCACCACAGTCGTACAGAGTGGTTGATTCCCGTTAGACTCCCTGCCAGGTTTAGACCAGTCTGCTCTACCTCTTTCATTTACAGGAGCACCTCTAGCTCTATTTTAGGGTGAATTTAACTCCCATAGCCATCACCACATCCCACAGTCCTTCTTGTCCAATTAATCGTTTTTTTTTTTTTTCAATATATTTTTTTAAATCTATCTTGAATCTTGCCATCCCTTCTCCAAATTCAATAAAAATCACAATAGTCAGTCAATAGTTTCACAGCTAAAAGCACAACTGCAGAGCAATATCACTCTTTCTGATCACACACACATACACATCTCGAACATGCAGCTTAATTTCTTGATTTTGGTACCGTTGCTCGGTATCTGCCAGATGTGTGGATGCATAGCATTAAAGTCATACTAGTATAGAGTCAGATCAGTTTCATAATTCACAAATAGATGTCACACGAATCACGAATATATTCAGTACTCTAAATATAAAGCTCACATGTTTTAAATTTTGTGATACTTTGTGATCACATTTTTTTTAACACGGTGACAAATCTGCATTTACAAACCGCTCGCAAATCATGAACATCCCTGTATTCTGTATTTGTGTGTGGATATTTTTTTGGACTTTTCTGACATGGTTTGAATCACAATGCATTTAGTTTTTTTCCAAAAGAGCATCCCCTGCAGCGTGCAAGATAACCGTAACCCTACAAATTCAGCCATTGACATCAACGTAAATTCGGGGGTACGATTGAATCTGAATCGGTATATTTGCGCAGTATGCATGCGGCCTGCTACACCTACATGCGCAACAAACAACTAATTCACACCTGATTGATTTTTGAAAACTATATGGCATTAGGTCATTAAGTAACAACAACGGTCAGCTGTTCTGGAATAGTCCTTGCAAGAACAGAGTTGTAAAGTGCATTTGAAAAACCCATAAAGCACCGTGATGAAACTGTCTCTCATGAAGACCGTCCCAGGAAAGCAAGACCAAAACTTACCTCTTCTGCAGAGGAGTTCATTTAGAGTCACCAGCTTCAGAAATCACCAATTAACAAACAGCACCTCAGATTATAGCTGTTATGAAGTCTTTACAGAGCAAAAGTAGCAGATACATCACAATATCAACTGTTCAAACGAGATTATTGCATATTTTGGACGTCTTCAGCATTGTTTTACAGTGTATTACGAAATAAAAATGAGGAAAGACCATGGAATTAGAAGATGTGTCCACACTTTTGATTGCTAGTGCATACAGTATACCTGTCGTTCTGTCTGACCGGCACACCGCTCAGATGTAATGCTGTGTGATAAGACTCAATCCTATGCTCATAAATTTATGTTCATGTGAAATTGTAGGATGTATCTGAATGCCCTTTTATATGTGGATTACTAAATACATTTGTGAATCTAATGACTTTTATGTGTAAATTATGAAACTGATCTGACTCCATGTACATTAGATCCTAATACAAACTATAAACAGACAAATCTACTGTCCTCCTACTCTAAAAAATTATGACAGAGGTATTGGGGGCAATTTAAAAAACATTCCCACCCCCATACCACTCTAGAGAACACTCTTCCACAAACCTCTTGTGACATCCCTCTCATAAAAAAAAAGGCGTTTCTTCTTTCAGAACTACAGCTCAATTGGTCTGTAAATGGTTTAAAGTCGTTCGCATATTTCTGTATTTACAGGTTTGAGTTTGAAGGCGACCAAATTTGGTAGACAACGGAAGGCGAAGGTAATTAAATTATACAAAAAAAAAGAAACTGCCCAATAAAATACCTGTAGAAAAGAAATCATTTCTGGATAAAGATAAAAACCTGCCGTTTATCACTTGCCGTATAAAACACCGTGGAGCACGGTGGTTTAGTGGTTAGCACTGTGGCCTTGGACCTCCAGGGTTCGGGTTCGATTTCCGCCTCAGGGTTTATGTAAGTAGAGTTTGGATGTTCTCCCTATGCTTAGTGGGTTTTCTCCAGGTACTGGGGGTTTCCTCCCCCAGATCCAAAGAAATGCAGAGTAAGCTAATTGGCGTCCCCAAATGTGTGAATGTGTGTGTGTGTGTGTGTGTGTGTGTGTGTGTGTGTGTGTGTGTGTGTGTGTGTGTGTGTGTGAATGTTGACCAGAGGACCGACCACGGTTTTAAAATGGGATCAATACAATGATAAAAACCATTGACCTCCACGGTTTCTAGTAGGACTACAGAGGTTCTTAGATGGATGGATGGATTTACTCACTTTATCAAATGACATTTATGCATTTAGCATTCCCAGGCCCATGACATCAGACAAGAAGGAGTTCAAAAAGAAATATTAGATTGTTTTTTTTTTTCTGCGCTTTCATGCATCACACTCGAAATGAGTGAGCAGGTGTACAGGTGTTCCTGGGTGGATACTGTGTTCACTGAGTGTATAACAGTATGTGTGTGTGTGTGTGTGTGTGTGCGCGACCATATAATATACTGGGTATATTATTATGTGGTTTGGGACAGTAAATGGAAATACTGTGTCAGAAGAATCACTAGAAAAAGCGAACATCATTACTTTTGCTATTAGAGTCTTTTCAATAACTAGCTAATAGGCAGGGAACTGAATTATCCATTTATGAACAGTGAATAGAGAAACCGCAGGAACACCACACACACACAAACACACACACACACACTCACACATACAGTACTGTGCAAAAGTCTTGGGCACCATATTATATACTGTACCAATTTTGTTATATATGTTCATCATAAATATAGTATAAGACAGTCCAGTTTTCAGATGGAAACAGCAAGCTCAGTAAAACCTAACAGCTGTTTTCTTATAAAACTGCACTAATCTATATCTAAAACTCCTGATTTTAAGCAATGCGTTTTCACTCCAAATATTGACTGTTTATTTTATTACTCTTTATAGAAGTTTCTTTTATGCAGAAATGTTTTCAAAAGCATCTTTTGCTTATGCCATGTTTTTGTATGTGCCCAAGACTTTTGCACAGTACTATAAGTAAAATAGCTGCCCCACACACACACACACATTTCAGAAGTGCTTGGTTAGAGTTAATTAGATATTGAAATCAAATGCACGCTTCATTTTGGTTTGAGTATATTTTGTTTGAGACATTGAAATATCCTCAATCATTGGATGATGATGTGTTTGGGCATTGTGGTTTACACCAAATGTTCTCATTACAAAAGGAATGTCTGAGGGTTTTGGCATCTGGTTAATCCGCGTCATCTTGCTTTTGGTTTCTGAGGATTGGGTTAAGCATTACTTTAAGCTAGTAACGTCCTAACAAGAATAAGAGGACAAACTTGTGTTTAGTCTGCATGCACCCCCTACGGAGGCTCCATAGACGCAACAGAGTTAAAGGAAGCAGCAAGGCAAGTGTTATTACTGGAACAGGAAGCCAGGAGAGCTTTGGAGGAAAATCAGAGGTAATTATTTTTAAAGAATTTTGCATTTTCTTTTTGAAAGTTGTTCAAAGCAAATAGTAGAAGATCTTTTTTCTTTCTTTTAGAGTCAGAACAAAGTATGAAGAAGCTCAAGCAGAAGCACTGGTTGACCAGACGGAAAATGGTACAACTAAATTTACCAATTACCTCAAGCAAATCTTTCTGTAATGATTTAATTAATCAGTGTATTATAGTTACGGTACAGTGATGATTTTCAATTCCCTGTTTGTGCTCTTATTTTCCCCCATTAGGTTGGAGGTCTGAAAACCGTAATACCAATGCGTGTGATGAGGTTCAGTATGAACGGTCCTCCCTTACTCACGTGGAGGCTAAGAGACAGCAGCTGTGGAAAGTGTGGAATGATGTGCAGAGGCTTGAGAAAGACATCAGAGAGAACATGGTGTCCACTGTTACCACTAGCGCACTTGAGAACTGCATCAGAGACTCGGAAGTACTGTACATTTCGCATCCAGTTGAAGTACAACATCGTGACCTGCCTAACAGAACATTAAGTGCTGATGCATGTGTGGGTTTTTCTTTTTTTTTTTTCCGTCTCTAGGATGAAGTCATGAACTATGCTGCTTTAAATGTGCTTCTCCAGAGAACCAATAAGGTAACAATGGATAAGATGGACACTTTAGGAAGCTTCTTGTACAGTAAGCTTTTGTAAATACAAGGGATGTTCAAGTCATACCGGGACTTGTACCAAGATGAAGGTGTAAAACTGATGGACGTTTACACGGTACGGTGATGAGAATCTTAACCGCAGTAAAACAACTGAATGGTGCAAATGTTTTAAAGATTTTTCGCAATGTATGTCCGTACGTCCGAGGTGGCTTGGAGCCCACTGCAGTCGTTCCCGTGAACATTCAGTGTTTGAAAGTCGATTGTCGCCAAAAAGATGTACTGTATCTGTCTGTGGAAGCTCTATACACAATCATTCACCAATTCCACTTGCACATTACAGGAACTCAGCTGGGTGTTAAATGCTACATCTTCGCTCCTAGCCATTTACACATTTTTGGGCCATTAAAGGAGTTCCTGGGAAGCCAGCGTTTCAGACATGAAGCAGGCAGGCAATTCATGGCTACAGCATGCTAAAAAAACACATTCTACTTTAATGGTATCCTTGCACTATTAAACCACCGGGATAAGTGCATTAGTGCAGGGGATTCTATAGAGTAATAAAGGTGTGTTCCTATTCTGCACAATCAAAAGTCCTGGTTTGACTTGAACACCACTTGTATTTAGAGAATGCAACCTATCCAAATTAGGGATCATATTGAGGAAGAAATTGACCCTTATTTCCTTTAAAGGATCTTGAACAAAACATTTCAGTGGTCCTGAGCAAAGGAAAAGTCAGCAAGGAGATGAAGTATGCACATACCATTTCTCAGCAAAAGACTAAAATTGTATTTATATGTATCTTTTATATAGCATCATTCACCTTAATTTCTTTATTTTACAGACAGGTTTGGGAGGAGATATGGACCACACTGAATGGACATTGCTAGAAGACTTGATTTATAAGATCGCTTGATTTGAGATCTGCTTGCTGTAAGAAGGGTTAAAACTGTTTTAGTGACCATCAAGTGCAGTAAGCGAAATAAAGAGGCAACATTCTTGCTTTGCGCTCCAGGACAGACAGTTTCACAGGACAGGAAGTCGTTTGTTACTTTGATGTTTGCCGCCTTTCCAAGACTGTATTGTATTGTTCTCTTCTGTAGCTGCTGTTTCATTTTTTTGCTATATATATAGTGGGGCAAAAAAGGATTTAGTCAGCCACCAATTGTGCAAGTTCTTCCAGTTAAAAAGATGAGAGAGGCCAGTAATTTTTATCATAGGTATACCTCAACTATGAGAGACGAAATAAGAAAAAAATTATTTTTTTTTAAATCACATTGTAGGATTTTTTAAGAATTTATTTGCAAATTATGGTGGAAAATAAGTATTTGGTCAATAACAGAATTTCAACTCAATACTTTGTTATATACCCTTTGTTGGCAATGACAGAAGTCAAACGTTTTCTGTAAACGTAAGACTTCACAAGGTTTTCACACACTGTTGCTGGAATTTTGGCCCATTCCTCCATGCAGATCTCCTCTAGAGCAGCGATGTTTTGGGGCTGTCGCTAGGCAACACGGACTTTCAACTCCCTACAAAGATTTTCGATGGTGTTGAGATCTGGAGACTGGCTAGGCCACTCCAGGACCTTGAAATGCTTCTTACGAAGCCACTCGTGTGTTTGGGATCATTGTCATGCTGAAAGACCCAGTCACGTTTCATCTTCAATGCCCTTGCTGATGGAAGGAGGTTTTCACTCAAAATCTCACGATACATGGCCCCATTCATT